>OX438742.1:4155000-4371114 GCA_949316235.1 Oegoconia quadripuncta | reverse complement strand
ATGTGGTCCCCACTGAAGCTTGGAGTCGAGAGTAATTCCTAAAAAGACCGATATATCTACAAATTCCACTATGTCTTCAATTACAATATTATAATCTGATGGGAACTGGCCGCAAGAAGAGTTTTTGATAAGTAGACGTTGTCTTATGTTTTTTGTTTCCATCTTAATTTAATCAAAACATACTTGGACTTATTAATTTCAGAGTTATACAGTCAGTTTGTAATAACAATCAATTTTGAAATTAATAACCGCTGCGAACCAGCGTAAAATAGACTTAACTCATCGAATAAGTTTCGACAAGTTTCTAAAAATATGTTGGTTCTAGTAGCGTAAGAACACTAAGTGTTTCGAAATTAAAGTGTTCTTTCAGATAAAATTACCATTTCCAAATTACTGAAAAGCGAAAATAAAGTTTTTAAATTAAAATCCTAAAATATTTTTTAAACTAACTTAGACGATAATCAATATTCTAAATACCCGTGCGTTCAATGGTAGGTAATTCACGGTATATAATTAAGGATTTTCTCGTCATAAATCAGTTCCGTTCAAAGTTATTCAAAATTTGTGGTTACTTTGGAGTTAAGCCGTATCGTGGAAGCCCTTTTGTTAAACGTGATTTTCTTGATATCTTATTAAATTGCACCTTTCCAGCACTCAAAAAACAGTGACCTGTAAAATAATATTCATTGAAATGTTTCCAATAAGGACAAACTTGATTGACTACTTGTATGATAAAAGCGTTATACTTCTACCAGAAAGAACAAAGACACTACGAGTTTCTGCTGTTAAAAGCTGAAACTGAGAGGAATTTCGGTGGTATGTTTTTGTAATGAAGATGAGGCCGAATGTGGAATATCTAATTTAATTGGAGGACTGGATATCTTTACTCAAACAGCCGGAACACAACAATGCTGCTTGGCTGCAGCCTTAGATAAAAAGACTTAAAAATGGCCTACCAACCAAACACAGTACTAAATATGTACCCCGATGGAAATCGAACCCGCAACTTTAGTTTGATATTTACATTGAGCCACGGAGACGGTTAAACCGTATGTGATACGGAGGGGCAAGAGGGATGTATATTTATGAGGTTATTAATAATTTTATGGCCTTAAGAGGGCAAGACGATCAAAAAAATGGATGAATTGTGTGAAGGAGGACATGAGTAAGAAAGGAGAGTGAGCAATAAGGTGACCCAAAAGATAAATGGCAGAAAATGACATATTGTGCCGAGCCCAACCAAATAATGGGCAACGCTCAGGAGATGACAGATTTATATTTTCTTTGTCGCGCCGTCCACCGAGGTTATAATGTTTGTTTAATTAAAGCCATTTCCTTAATCTAAGTTACAAAGATGTTTGCGTAAGGGTGAGATAAAAAAATAAAGGCCCACGCACCAAGTCACGCGCGGCATTTTACTTTAATAAATTTAAGTTTTGATGAGAAAAATTTTCCAACTTGTCAAGGAACAAGGTGGCGGTTTAATAAGGCCATTTGGAGTTATTCAAAAGAAGTATTAACACCATTTGTGCGATTGTGACATGTCCGTCAATCGACAACGACAAATAAAGATGTTTAAAAGTTTATTGGGAAGCGATTCGATAATATAACTTTATAATAAGTTAATTGTACACGGTGAATTTGAATTCGTGTAATTCCCATTAACTGGAGACGCCGCTCTTGATTACGGACAACTTTCGATTCGATATTCGAGAAAAAAAAATCGGTAACCCATACTAAGTAAACCATTCTGAAATCACCTTTAAGCTTAGAGCATTTACTTTAAGTATGGTAACAATTTTCGGCTAAATTCGGCTATGGCTCTCATGGAAAGTTGTTCATAATCAGGAGTGGAGTCACCAGCCGAAAATTGTTGGACTTTCATACTAGCTTGTTTCATTTCATTTCAGAATGGTTTACTTTGTATGGGTAATTCAAATTTTTTTGGTCGAATTCGACTATGTTTCCTTGCGGAAAATCAAGAGCGCCGTCACCAGTTAAAGGGAATTACACGAATTCACATTCACCCTGTATGCAAGGAGCCCCAGAATGTCTCGTCCGCATTATGCCAAAGTAGTGTTATATGTTATCCACGAATGAATTATATGCGTTAATATTTCTATGACGATTCCAGTCATATATTTTGAAATCAATATATCCATATGTAACCATTTTAATATAATAAATATGAGTCTGTCTGCCGCGCTTCCAAGCTTAAACTGCCGAACTAATCGTAATGAAAGTTAAAGAGGCCTCGAACCAGAAGAAGGACGTAGTTTAATTTTCATCCTGAAAAAGTCCGCGATAAAGCTTTTACGCGGACAAAGCCGAGTGCGGAAATTTTTCCTTTAAATACACAACATAACATTACCTAAAATTTTCGTAAGCTGATCCATGGTCAATACGGCTACGTTTAACACAATGTGATAAATTAGTACCTGTGTTTACGAATAAAGGTTTGAATTTAACACATCCTTTTTTCCTCCCACCCATCCTAAAAAACTCTCAGTAGATACCACAAACCGAAATTAGCCGAAATTCTTTTTAGGTTTTTTTGTGTCTTTATGCACAATGGGTTAGCACTTGACCGGAATCACACCTGATGTTCAGTGAAGATGAGGCCGAAGGTGAAAGCGTGCTGATCCGGAATCCTCATCTTATTTGGGGGACTAGCGATCTTATCTCTGACAACAACTTTAACTTAACAAACAATTAACTTTGCTGTTTAGCGGCAGACTTAGATAAGATGATGGTAGCTAGCCAGGTGGACATTTAAAATGCCCTACCACCAACCAAACCGATTAATAAACATATCCCGCCGGGGATCGAACCCGCGACCTCCGATTCGTAAACCCTATGTTGTTCACATTGAACCATGGATGCGGTTAGTTAAATTTAAATGATGTAGTTTTGCTTTAATTAAAAGAAACATTTAAAAAAAAATTCTAACCATTCTAAAAATCTGGAATTTAATAACTAAACGAATTCAATTCTAATCCATTCAGGTCGCAAAAAGCGGTGCCCAGGTATTTGTGGTTGGAAGGGATATTTCTCTAATTTAATATTTCTATATTAAATTAGAGAAGTTCGCGCTCGTACAGCAAAAATAACTACCTAATATTTCGAAGAAACTTGTCGTGAAGTTACGAGTCGGTATTTAAAGTAAAAATTTGATGACATTTCGGTTTTATTGTTATCTTCACTATCACGGAGATAAATTATCTTTTTGCATAGTAAACAATATTGAAATGGTTGAACCTACATAAAAGTAGGTAATAAAACATAAATAGAAAAAAAAACTAAACATATCATATTATTATCTAACTTGAACGAAGACGTATGTAACATACCCATAATATAGATAACTGATTGATAATAAAATGAAATACAAAACTAATATAAGTTAAGGAATAAACTAAAACACAACATTAAATAAATAATTAGTACATATAAAATTCAAAATACATACCGTTCACCAATCCAAGGATTTTAAAATAAAACCGTACGCGCGAAAATAGAAATCCAAGAGAAAAACCAAACAAACTGATGAAAATGTTCACAGACTGCACAAAAGTTTGCACTTGTCGCGGAAATCAAGAAGCAAGGGTATGTTTTAGGCGCACGACCACTCGGGACGCCGGACTAAAACGTACTGTGCTGAATTTCTATCCCTCCCTCCATCCACAGAGAGATACCACGCGAAAACTTTTGCAACCCGACCAAGTTGCAGAGTCGACACATTTACGCGCATGCTATCTAGTCCGTACCATTTCGTTTTCCGCCTAATAATAGGGAAATTTTCAGCAACCGAATTTTAACGTATCGAGACGATACAGTCGTATATATGATAAGATAGTAGTCACTCAATTTATATATTAAGTAAATTAATTTTCTAACTGATAAGGTAGTTTAATATAAACCATTTTATCGCCACTGCTCGATTTGGTATTACATTTATTGAAGATAGTCGTGATTTCTGACGCAGTTTTTTTGTATTTATTGTTGATAGATATTTTTGTTGTTCTGATGCGTCGGTAACCATGGTTTCAAACGAAATAATCATATCATTACAGAGACCATATTACAAATGGTTCAATGGTCGATATTCGATGGTATCGAGAAGTTTACAATACAAAAAACAACGGGTATATGATGAGTTCGGCGCTTCGGTTTATCCGGATCTATCTCAATAATCCGTGGTCCGATTTCAGTACTGTTTTATTTTTAATATTTAAAATTAACTTTTTTTTTTATGCACAACGGGTTGGTACTTGACCTCCAATCACACCTGATGTTAAGTGAAGATGAGGTCGAAGGTGGAAGCGTACTGATCATTCATTTACTTTTTATTTATATACAAAACTAGCTTTCCTCCCGCGACTTCGTCCGCGTGGAAGATTTTATCAAAATACAAACAACAAACTTTCATCCCCTATTTTATCCCCTTGGGGGTGGAATTTATCAAAATCCTTTCTTAGCGGATGCCTACGTCATAACATCTACCTGCATGCCAAATTTCAGCCCGATCCGTCCAGTGGTTTGGGCTGGGCGTTGATAGATCACTATGTCAGTCACCTTTGAGTTATATATATATAAAATTAACCCTTATAACGTTTACTTTTTGTTTTATATAAAATTAGATGCTGGGCCTCCTCCTCTCACTGGGAGAGGGTAAGGACATAATCCACCAAGCGGCCCCGGATGATGGCTTGTGTCAGACTAGTTGCCACCTGTCGGTCAGTATCTTTAAGCCGCGTCGACTTGGCTTTACGCGTGCCTTCAATTGAAAACAACCGAAAGCACTCCGAAGCCCGTAAAGACTCGTATTAATTTGCCATTATTGGTTACACGTCTAAGGACTTTGCGAATCGAAAACGAATAGCGAATGCGACTGCTCCGTGAGTTTTTCCATATAAGATACTTGCTAATATTTTTACGAATGCAAATATTTGCGTCAGTTGAAGAGATAATCAGAATCAGCCCAGCCCGGTTCTATTTCAAATAGACACTGAAGTAATATCGGGTCCGCTGCAGACTCTTAAGACCGTCGAGTTTCCAATCAATTTGATATAATTTTATCACAATGTCTCTTCAATAAGATAAACGGGAAGAAAATTGAATGCGTCGATAAATCAACTTCCATAATATCAGCAGTTGAGAGTTTAATGCAGACAAGGTTTCCTAAATAATTGCTTAGATAATAATAACTTTAGATCAGCTCTGAGGAAAAAAATAAAATTAAAGATATAAACAAAAACATATATTAAATTAAATAAAAGCGTTGGTTGGTGGTAGGGCATTTTAAATGTTCGCCTGGCTAGCTACCACCATCTTATCTAAATCTGCCGCCAAACAGCAATGTTAATAGCATTGTTGTGTTCCGTTGTCAGTGATAAGATAGCCAGTCCTCCAAATGTGTTGGGGTTTCCGGGTCAGTAGGCTTCCACCTTCGACCTCATCTTCACTTAACATCAGGTGTGATTGAGGTCAAGTACCAACCCGTTATGAATAATAATAATAAAAAAAAACTAATGAATCCATACAACGGACTTCAGTAAGGTTCCGTTGTCTATCTCTCGAGTGCATTTTCAGATTTTCACCAAATTTAAGACTCGGAAAGCGGATTCTTTTTACTGTAATATACCCGGTTCCGGAGGACACAGGTTCAAGGGAAGACCTTAAAAGACTTCAATTTCACTGCAATGAATACCTAACCGCAACATAATGCGCTCAAGACAAGTCCGTCCAACAATAAAACACCATACGGTGTTTTTTGTTAATTAATGTCGAAAATAAAATTTATAATTTAACGTTTGCACCACAATTATAATATAATATAATATGATATAATGTGATGTGATGTGATGTGATGTGATGTGATGTAATGTAATGTAATGTAATGTAATGTAATATAATATCCTTAGATATACACTCAGCGCCACCTAGTTCCACAGTAAACAACTATAGGCTTGTGTTGTGGATACCAGATGGTTGATATACTACATAAATACTTTTTTTTTGTATATAAATACTTATTATAAATGAAAACATCCATAACTCGGGTACACATGTCCGTATTCATCACACAAACATATGCCCCTAACGGGATTCGAACCCGTAACCTTTTGGTATAGTGGTCAGAGTTGCTAACCGGTGTAGCGGACAGGTCATCATTGCAATATATTTAAAAAAATCCTAGGAATATTAAATGAGTAGGTAGTAGGAACATACCTTAACGGTGTTTTATATAGGATTGAGTAAAAATTCACAATTTTACAGGAATTTGCTGAGTATTCAGCTTGACGCCTCTAGCCTGAAGAAAAAGGGTCCTGACGGACAGATACTCGTTGACAACAAAGTGATCCTATAAAAGTTCCGTTTTTAATCTATTGAAGTACGGAACCTTAAAAAAGAAAACATATTTTACTTTCAACATGTGATATATTGTATCCTTTATTGAAAAATAAGTCTTTGAATTTGACTTATCAATATATAACTAGGTAAAGATAATATTCGACTCAACCCCAAAAGTGAGGGCCGGCGCCAAAGCACAATAGCTCCATTTGTCGAATTGAATCAGGAAGGGATCTCACCCAATACGTAACTACATATACTTACCTACATATTAGATAGAACCTTTGATTTATGTGTGGCAATTTGAAAGCGAGTTAATCGTCACTTGCTGCACGTTATCCATCAGTAAAGTTAAGCAATGTCTGGCCCAGTCAGTGCGTAGATGGGTCACCACTAGCGACATTTTCATTCATTAATAGTTAAATAATCGGTTCCGGTCGTTTTAACTGAAAGTAATCATTAAGCCATGTTCGTGACCTGCTGGTCTGACATCACTGGGCTCGCAAGGCGGATTATAAGCATCTCTAGTAAGAGACTGTGCCCCAACGGTGGGTAGGTATATAGCAGACGTACCTAATTTCACTTTATTTCATGCAAGTATAAGAATATTTTGCTTATGAAATAAGTTATACATACATTATAAATCATCATCATCATCAGCCCGTAAACATCCCACTAGGCCTTCCCTCATATGTGAGGGAGTGTGGACCATAGTCCAGCACGCTGGCCCAATGCGGGTTGGGGACTCCACATGCCTTAGAGTTTTTATTTCTCAGGCATGCATGTTTCCTCACGATGTTTTCTTTCACCGTTTAAGGGCACTCAGATAAATGCACATAAGCATGAAATTTAAAAACTCATTGGTACATGGCCTGCCTGGGTATCGAACCCGGACCTCCCAAATTGGAAGACAGTGTCTAAAACGCTGAGCCACCGACGCTCATTATAAATAATCCATATCCAAATAATCCAATTACCTAATTTTTAATTTTAACTATATAAATATTAAAAATTAATTTTAACCGCCTCCGTGGCTCAATATAAACAACATTGGGTTTACGATTCGGAGGTCGCGGGTTCGATCCCCAGCGGGGTACATGTTTAAGTACTCGGTTTGGTAGGTGGTAGGGTATTTTAAAAATGTCCGCCTGGCTAGCTACCACCATCTTATCTAAATCTGCCGCCAAGCAGCAATGTTAATAGCATTGTTGCGTTCCGGTTGTCAGAGATAAGATAGCCAGTCCCCCAAATGTGTTGGGGTTTCCGGGTCATTACGCTTCCACCTTCGACCTCGTCTTCACCTAACATCGGGTGTGATTGAAGTCAAGTACCAACCCGTTATGCATAAAAAAAACCTATTAATAAATTAAATTATTATTAAATTACTGCGGACCATGTGTGATGTGAATTGGATCAATATCACCAGTTTAAAAAATATCTTTTCTACTCCTGTCAAACTGTATCTTATTTAAACTGATCATCATCTCCACCCATCAAAATCCTCTACTGAACATAGGCCTCCGGCATGCCCTAAAGGTCTTGAACTCTTTGTATCCATCGGTTTCCGGCATTCTTGTTGGTCACCAGATGACCACGCAATCGTAGCTATTAAGATTTAAACTGAATTTTCACTTCCTATACATATACATACATATGTATACCTATACATATACATACATACATCCTATAGATATGTAGTAATTTGTACAGGCTATGGCCTGTACAAATTACTACCCATTCAACGTCAACTTGGTATTGACTTTCCATCTTCTACGATATATCTAAACGAAAATTAAAAAATAGGCGCAGGGGAACTGTAATAGTTTTCATTAATCTGTTTCTTACTCGATTTTTGTTACTCCTTGCAAATGTTCGACAATTTCAGTATTTTTACATATCTCTTGCTCTGTAAGTAGTCACTTACTTCCCTGAATGCCGGGGTGTATGGATATCATTACAGCATAGGTTTCAAAACCTACCATGTAATGTTAGCATTACAGCATAGGTTTTGGAATTTGAAAAAAGAACTGTCATACTGCAAGAAGAATATTTCGATTATTTACTCGAATCGGAATCGAGACAATTTATATTAGAATTTATGAAGATTTTATTTTAAATATCGAACTATTTGTTTCGCAGTCACATCGTATGTTAGTTGAAATCGATTTAGAAATCAAACTGGCCAGCACGATTTGACGCGCTTGCGTGCCATAAAATCGTAAAGAGTAAAAAAGGCAGCCGACTTGCTAGGCGCGAAAGTAAATTTTTCGTGTTTTGGAGTTCTTTCTCAAAAGTTTTGAAAAATGTCAAGTGACGAAGACATGGATCTAACCCCCCGATTTTATAAAAGAACAAGCAAAAACAGTTTTAGAAAATCGATACGAATACGATCGAAATACGACGAATTTATGAAGTGGCGGTCAGAAAAAAAGTTAAATCTCTTTCTGAAAGTGTTTTGATATCATATTTTAATGAATTATCTAAGAAGCTACAACCTTACTTTTTGTTTTTACTTACCTCACAATCGATATGTAAAGCAGAGTGTTTACCTCGGGTGTAAGCATCAATTGCATACTCGGGCTAATTAGCTCCCTCGCTACGCTCGGGCGCCAAACACCTTTATAAAGGCTATTCAAAATCGGATAAAAACCCAGCTCGACCAACACCAACCACCGGAGCAAGCCGGCTTTCGTCCCAAGTTTTCCACCACAGATCACCTACATACATTAAACCAAGTTATTGAAAAGTACACAGAATATAACAAACCCCTTTACGTAGCCTTTGTAGATTATGCAAAAGCCTTTGATAGTTTACGTCATTTTGCAATCTTTCAAGCTTTAGAAAATCAACAGATAGAGAAAACATACATAGATTTAATTAAAATAGTTTACAGCCGTAGTACAGCTAATATTAAATTAACTTCCACCGGCCCATCTTTTAAAATCCAGAAAGGGGTTAAGCAGGGTGATCCATTGTCCCCCATTCTGTTTACGAGCGCACTCCAAGAGATCTTCAAGACGCTGGCAGATTCATGGGCAACAAGAGGCATTGTCATCGAAAACAAACGCCTGACGAATTTGCGATTTGCAGACGACATTGTTATTTTTGCTCCAACATCCCAGGAACTACAGCAAATGCTCCAAGATCTGAGTGCGGCAAGTCATGAAGTTGGACTTCAAATGAACCGGTCGAAGACGCAGATAATGACCAACAGCACGAAACGTAGAGTTGAAGTAGATGGACAGGAGATACAATTTGTCAATGAGTATATTTACTTAGGCCAGTTAGTTAGCTTCGAAAATAGGCAAGATAAAGAGATCGATCGCCGAATCAACAATGCCTGGAAAAGCTACTGGGCAATGAAGGTATATATGAAGGGAGACCTTCCAAATACTCTAAAACGTAAACTCATAGACATGTGTATCCTTCCTGTTCTAACCTACGGTGCACAGACTTGGTCATTAACTGAGCTTCAGAAGTCCAAGCTCAAGATTTGCCAGAGGGCAATGGAACGTAGTATTCTCGGCTACAAACGCGTCGACCGAATTCGCAATACCATATTGCGTTCCATGACCGGAATTGCTGACGTGGGAAGAAAAACAGCCATGCTTAAATGGGACTGGGCAGGCCACGTTAGCCGAAGTGGAAGTAGTATAGATTTATACACATGTTTGTTTATATTAGTAGCTTTTTCAGATCTTAATCACCTGTTGATAAGCGAAGATGAAAACGATGGTGGAACCGCGCTCATCTGTAGCCCCCGAGTTGTATTTGGATGACTGGCCATCTTGTGTCAAACACCGGAACACAATAATTAAAGTTGTTGCGTGGCAGCAGATTTACATGAGATGGTACGTATTTCTAATTTAATTCCCAAGGAACTTTACGAATCAAACGAACTACAATTTTAAAAATATAATTTAATAAACTAAAACAACAATGGCAATCGAGTTAATTCTATAGAAATAATTCACTTTACACTAAAATAATATCTTTTCAAGATATTCGTTACATACTTACATATTTATATGTGCAAAATGCCTAAATTAGACATCGCGCGTCGTACATAATTCATTATATTATACATAGTTTATACATTGTATTTTCAAATGTTCAATGCAACATCAAACATTTATAAGTAGGTAGAGATGATATTTGATTTTATTCCGAACTATGGCACATGTCGTCTGTGATATAAATTCGTTTAAAATTAGAGAAAATGTAACTTCTTTTAGGTTATCACACCACATTTTTCATGCCTTACGACTGAATGTTATATAATTATTATATATATAATAAATATCATGGGTCATTGCAAATTAATTGTTACTATAACAAGTTATCCGTGCAAGAGGTTGGACACGAGCGAGGAGCTGTGACTGCGCAATTGCGCATCGTGCCGCCGATAGCGTGTAGTTGTAATACAGACAACATAAGTTAATGTTTTGGATATGGGTCTGTTTGCTTGCTGGCCGGCTTTAACACACACAAAACTGCTTTACAATAGAAAAGAAACTCTGAGTGCGATCTATAGTACAGCGGTGGTACTCTGAAGTTTAAATAACAATAAGGTTACAGATTAGGAAGTAGTATGGTATTGATCAGAATGCATGCACATGATACTATAGCCCTTGTGTGTTTGTTAAATAGAAGTGACGAGCAATTACAATGTCTAAGTAATAAATAACGTGCAATATTCTTACAATTTGAACATATTTACATAGGTACTTGCACCATCATCAAATTAAAAACTACGAATTGGAGAGGATTTATTCCTTTTCTGAAATAGATAAACCAATCCTAAAGAAACTTTATATACGTACGTACGTACGTATAAGTAGGATAGATATATCTAGATAATGTATCCGAAATATGTAATAATAAAAATTAATTGCATATTCGATTTACTATGGAGACGCTTAATACATCACACATGCTTAAAGTTTCATCCGAGTCGGTTCATAAATTTCGCAGATTTTCAAGTTACCTTAAAGTTTGTATGGGATGCCGCGTGAGGGATAAACCGACCGATGACACCGACTGTCAGATCCGGTGGTGATGTCGTAGCAACAATTATTATTGTTTTGTTGTTATTGTTGCACAATTACTTATTCTATATAAGTAATAGATAATCTACGTTATCATAAACAAATTTGTAAAAGAGCACGTGAGTATATTAAAAAAAAAAAATTTGGTTCGTGTCATTTAGATAATAAAACAGCCTTAGGTACGTCCCCGTCTGTTGGGACTCAGCCTCCTCTCACTAGGAGAGATGGTGGATTTTTTTGTCAGGCTTGTGGCAATCTGACAACCAGTGTGTCAACCAACCCCACGACCGCTGTCGCCCACCGACTTCAATTAAGAATAATCTGGACTGACTATTCAACAAGAATCACGGAAATACTCCCACCCACCCAGCTAAGCCCTGACCACGCCAGACGTAGCTTAACCTCGCCTAAAATTTTTTTATGAGACACCATTGACCACATTCTCACCAAGGAAAGTGATGATGTAGCCGATGATAATCACACAATCTCAGTAAATGCCTATTCACACTAGATTTGGAGATCTCTAGATTCGGAGATCCCTAGACTTGGAGATACCTAGATTTTAGAAATTATTGTCTTGAAAAATTTAAAATGCTACCAATAGATATAGATAGGATTACATAGGTTAAACTTGTAATTGTATTGTATGTAGTATGCTAAGAAAATGTTATGCGTAACATTAATAAAATAAGTAATATACCCGGTTCCGGAGGACACAGGTTCAAGGGAAGACCTTAAAAGACTTCAATTTCACTGCAATGAATACCTAACCGCAACATAATGCGCTCAAGACAAGTCCGTCCAACAATAAAACACCATACGGTGTTTTTTGTTAATTAATGTCGAAAATAAAATTTATAATTTAACGTTTGCACCACAATTATAATATAATATAATATGATATAATGTGATGTGATGTGATGTGATGTGATGTAATGTAATGTAATGTAATGTAATGTAATGTAATATAATATCCTTAGATATACACTCAGCGCCACCTAGTTCCACAGTAAACAACTATAGGCTTGTGTTGTGGATACCAGATGGTTGATATACTACATAAATACTTTTTTTTTGTATATAAATACTTATTATAAATGAAAACATCCATAACTCGGGTACACATGTCCGTATTCATCACACAAACATATGCCCCTAACGGGATTCGAACCCGTAACCTTTTGGTATAGTGGTCAGAGTTGCTAACCGGTGTAGCGGACAGGTCATCATTGCAATATATTTAAAAAAAATCCTAGGAATATTAAATGAG
Source organism: Oegoconia quadripuncta (assembly GCA_949316235.1). Classification (NCBI taxonomy): domain Eukaryota; kingdom Metazoa; phylum Arthropoda; class Insecta; order Lepidoptera; family Autostichidae; genus Oegoconia; species Oegoconia quadripuncta. The sequence goes on along the minus strand of OX438742.1, from coordinate 4,358,442 downwards.
TAGGTAGTAGGAACATACCTTAACGGTGTTTTATATAGGATTGAGTAAAAATTCACAATTTTACAGGAATTTGCTGAGTATTCAGCTTGACGCCTCTAGCCTGAAGAAAAAGGGTCCTGACGGACAGATACTCGTTGACAACAAAGTGATCCTATAAAAGTTCCGTTTTTAATCTATTGAAGTACGGAACCTTAAAAAAGAAAACATATTTTACTTTCAACATGTGATATATTGTATCCTTTATTGAAAAATAAGTCTTTGAATTTGACTTATCAATATATAACTAGGTAAAGATAATATTCGACTCAACCCCAAAAGTGAGGGCCGGCGCCAAAGCACAATAGCTCCATTTGTCGAATTGAATCAGGAAGGGATCTCACCCAATACGTAACTACATATACTTACCTACATATTAGATAGAACCTTTGATTTATGTGTGGCAATTTGAAAGCGAGTTAATCGTCACTTGCTGCACGTTATCCATCAGTAAAGTTAAGCAATGTCTGGCCCAGTCAGTGCGTAGATGGGTCACCACTAGCGACATTTTCATTCATTAATAGTTAAATAATCGGTTCCGGTCGTTTTAACTGAAAGTAATCATTAAGCCATGTTCGTGACCTGCTGGTCTGACATCACTGGGCTCGCAAGGCGGATTATAAGCATCTCTAGTAAGAGACTGTGCCCCAACGGTGGGTAGGTATATAGCAGACGTACCTAATTTCACTTTATTTCATGCAAGTATAAGAATATTTTGCTTATGAAATAAGTTATACATACATTATAAATCATCATCATCATCAGCCCGTAAACATCCCACTAGGCCTTCCCTCATATGTGAGGGAGTGTGGACCATAGTCCAGCACGCTGGCCCAATGCGGGTTGGGGACTCCACATGCCTTAGAGTTTTTATTTCTCAGGCATGCATGTTTCCTCACGATGTTTTCTTTCACCGTTTAAGGGCACTCAGATAAATGCACATAAGCATGAAATTTAAAAACTCATTGGTAAATGGCCTGCCTGGGTATCGAACCCGGACCTCCCAAATTGGAAGACAGTGTCTAAAACGCTGAGCCACCGACGCTCATTATAAATAATCCATATCCAAATAATCCAATTACCTAATTTTTAATTTTAACTATATAAATATTAAAAATTAATTTTAACCGCCTCCGTGGCTCAATATAAACAACATTGGGTTTACGATTCGGAGGTCGCGGGTTCGATCCCCAGCGGGGTACATGTTTAAGTACTCGGTTTGGTAGGTGGTAGGGTATTTTAAAAATGTCCGCCTGGCTAGCTACCACCATCTTATCTAAATCTGCCGCCAAGCAGCAATGTTAATAGCATTGTTGCGTTCCGGTTGTCAGAGATAAGATAGCCAGTCCCCCAAATGTGTTGGGGTTTCCGGGTCATTACGCTTCCACCTTCGACCTCGTCTTCACCTAACATCGGGTGTGATTGAAGTCAAGTACCAACCCGTTATGCATAAAAAAAACCTATTAATAAATTAAATTATTATTAAATTACTGCGGACCATGTGTGATGTGAATTGGATCAATATCACCAGTTTAAAAAATATCTTTTCTACTCCTGTCAAACTGTATCTTATTTAAACTGATCATCATCTCCACCCATCAAAATCCTCTACTGAACATAGGCCTCCGGCATGCCCTAAAGGTCTTGAACTCTTTGTATCCATCGGTTTCCGGCATTCTTGTTGGTCACCAGATGACCACGCAATCGTAGCTATTAAGATTTAAACTGAATTTTCACTTCCTATACATATACATACATATGTATACCTATACATATACATACATACATCCTATAGATATGTAGTAATTTGTACAGGCTATGGCCTGTACAAATTACTACCCATTCAACGTCAACTTGGTATTGACTTTCCATCTTCTACGATATATCTAAACGAAAATTAAAAAATAGGCGCAGGGGAACTGTAATAGTTTTCATTAATCTGTTTCTTACTCGATTTTTGTTACTCCTTGCAAATGTTCGACAATTTCAGTATTTTTACATATCTCTTGCTCTGTAAGTAGTCACTTACTTCCCTGAATGCCGGGGTGTATGGATATCATTACAGCATAGGTTTCAAAACCTACCATGTAATGTTAGCATTACAGCATAGGTTTTGGAATTTGAAAAAAGAACTGTCATACTGCAAGAAGAATATTTCGATTATTTACTCGAATCGGAATCGAGACAATTTATATTAGAATTTATGAAGATTTTATTTTAAATATCGAACTATTTGTTTCGCAGTCACATCGTATGTTAGTTGAAATCGATTTAGAAATCAAACTGGCCAGCACGATTTGACGCGCTTGCGTGCCATAAAATCGTAAAGAGTAAAAAAGGCAGCCGACTTGCTAGGCGCGAAAGTAAATTTTTCGTGTTTTGGAGTTCTTTCTCAAAAGTTTTGAAAAATGTCAAGTGACGAAGACATGGATCTAACCCCCCGATTTTATAAAAGAACAAGCAAAAACAGTTTTAGAAAATCGATACGAATACGATCGAAATACGACGAATTTATGAAGTGGCGGTCAGAAAAAAAGTTAAATCTCTTTCTGAAAGTGTTTTGATATCATATTTTAATGAATTATCTAAGAAGCTACAACCTTACTTTTTGTTTTTACTTACCTCACAATCGATATGTAAAGCAGAGTGTTTACCTCGGGTGTAAGCATCAATTGCATACTCGGGCTAATTAGCTCCCTCGCTACGCTCGGGCGCCAAACACCTCGTATGCAATTGATGTCATACAGCCCTTGGTTAACAATCTACTATTAAAATGCGACGTTCTGAAGATATTGGGACAGTCGCAAGTCGGTGATCAGTAAAATCGATTAAAAATGATGTACAATTATCGTAACTACAGTTTGATTGTGCCAATATATTGAATATATTATAGGATTTTCGAAAAAAATGGGAAAATGACAGGAGTTGCGTTTTGACAGCCCGTACGCTCAATGCCGTCTTAAAGCTACTTTGCAAGAGGAACATTCTTAATCATAAATGCAGTTAATCAAAAGGTACTTTTAGCAAAGACGCCGAAATGAGTCACTTTTAAATAATATAATACTTCTAAAGTAGTTGCACAGTTTATATACCTGTCTGAAATGTATTTTAAATAACCATCAAAGCACTTCCAAGAACCGTCTAAGGATGAGTATATTGTAAATATGTTTGAAGGAAAACTATCTTGCATCATGAATAATTCCTCAAAAGTGCACTCTTAGTAAACATCTCTACAAGGGTATAAGATCCGCGGCTCACTCCTTTAAGAATTATGTCTTTGATGGCATATTCCTCTCTTCGCTTTACCTTGGCAATGTTCAAACAACTCGTTTGCATTGGGATTAACTTTGACCCTAATAGCTTTGTTTCAGAAAATCATTATTTTTGTTTTTATATCTTAATTTTTGAAAAATTCCCAATGCGAACTAACATTCGTAAGTTCGTTTAAGCAAATGATCGATCGTCAAAGTATGGTCGTTTTTAATTCGAATTCGAATCTTTATTTTTCAGGCATGCAGGTTCCTCACCTTTTAGGAGCAGTCGGATAAATGCACATAAGTAATTAAATTTAATTTTAAAAACTCATTGGGACATGGCCTGCCGGGGAATCGAAGACGGATCTCCCAAATTGAGAGACCGCGTCTTAACCGCTGACCCACGGACGCTCCCTCGAAAGATCTTTAATTTATTCCAATCTATGCATATCATAGATAACGTACTCAAAACATTCAAAATACATTATTTTTGCACGACGTGTTAGCGCTTGACTTCAATCACACCTGAGTGAAGACGAGGGCGAAGGTAGAAGCATTCTCACCCGGAACCCCCAACTTAATTGGAGGACTGACTATCTTATCTCAAAAAACTGATACACAATAATGCTATCAACATTGTTGCAGCGACAAACATAGGTAAGATGATGGTAGATGGCCAGGCGGACATTTAAATATACCCAACTATCAGCCAAACCGAGTACTGAAGGTGTACCCCGCTGGGAATCTAACGCGCGACCTCCGTTTTATAAATCTTATGTTGATTACAATGAGCTGCGAGGGCTGTTAATTTGTATGTAATAGAGTCGTGTAAGATTCTAAACACTGGATAATTATTTAGAAATTATTTGCTTTATTATTATCTGCTGTGTCAACTCACCACTGCGCACCACACCACTCAAATGTGGACCAATTAGAAAGTAGGGAAGTGACGACCCCACCGCCCACAGGTGACAGTCGGCCAATTATACAACTTTGGATGACTGCCACCAGTGCAATCAGTCAGTACCTAAGTCTGAGAACGTCGAACCGTGTTCGAAGACAAATCAGCCGGGAATGGCTCTTAAACGGTTCAAACCCGCCAACACGCACTGGACCAGCGCGGCGGAATTATGGTCTAAACCCCCCCAAATAAGAAGGAATATGAATAGACAAATGCAGAAAAGGCCCCAAGTGCTCGGCGATTCCAGCTGCTGCGATGGCATTGACGGGCGCCATGCCGGCACTGGAGTCAGGGGTGCGAAGAATCTCCGGGAGGGATCCAACCGTCAAACGACTCCGGCTAACGCTATAAAGGACACCGATACGCTAAACGTTCTCACCTACAATGTCCGCACGCTCATGAAAGACGAACGCCTACTGGAACTGGAGAATTCACTGAAAGATCTAAAGTGGGACATTGTCGGTCTAGCAGAAGTTCGACGAGAAGGAGAAAGTACAGAAGAATGCGACAATAGTGTATTCTTCCACTTCGGAGAAACCAGTGGCCTACACGGCGTCGGGTTCCTGGTGGCTAAAAAGTGGAGGGATAACATTATTGAGTTCAGAGGATATTCCGAGCGCATTGCTGTGCTCAGGCTTCGACTTACGCCCAAGCCCGCTTACAATGACACAAATTTACGCACCAACGTCTGCATACTCTAACGAAGAAGTAGAAAGTTTTTACGACCTCCTTAACATGGCCTATGAAGAAAACCGAGGCACCTGGAATTTAGTCCTCGGTGACTTTAATGCTAAACTCGGGATCAGGCTACCGACAGATAGTGATACAATACTCGGTCAACATGGCTTAGGAAACCGCAATGAGCGAGGTACTAGACTCATTAATTTTGCTTTCGGGCAAAGTATGTATATAACTAACAGCTTCTTTTTCAAGAAACCACAAAGACGATGGACTTGGGTGTCACCGAACGGTACTACTAAAAACGAGATAGACTTTGTGTTATCATCTGATAAGCAAATAGTAAAGGACGTTAGTGTCCTTAACAAAATAAAATACAACTCAGATCATAGACCCGTTCGTGCAAAACTTAGATTTAATTTTAAAATCCACAGAATGAAGCAATTTAGTAGTAAAGTAACCCAGCATTCCAAACACGCTTTATTAAAAAACTCAGAACAATTCAATCTAGAGCTCTCCAATCAGTTTTCTAATCTCAAGATTTTAGATGTAGACTTGAACAATACTCACGAACAGTACAATGTTATAGTTAAAGGAATCGAAAAAAGTAGTAGAGCAATTAAAAGTAATAAAAAGAATAAAACAAAACTGTCGATCCAAACGAAATCATTAATTGAAACTAGAGCAGGCACTGAAATATGCACTCCAGAATTTCGAGCAATCGACAGACAAGTAAAACGTAGTATCAGACAAGACATAAGAACTCTCAACCTTTATCTAATTAAAACCGCAATAGAAAAACACACTTCACTAAGAACTGCAAAGAATGGTATGTCAAGAGGAAAGCAGTGGATTAACAACCTCCAAGACGAAAATGGCAAGAAACAGAATAGCCGTGCCAAAATAATGAATATATGTACAAACTTCTATAAAGACCTATATTCAGATCCCGCAAAAGTCGATCAAGATCTAGACTATACATTACCTGAGTCGGTACCATATTTCACTGGCAAGGAGATTCAAGTTGTTCTGAAATCCATGAAATATGATAGAAGTACTGGAGAAGACGCGATATCTACAGAAGCACTAAAAATCGGTTCACCTACCTTGCTCCCACACATTACCAACTTATTTAATTCGATTTTGAAAACAGGACAGCTCCCTGTACTGATGAGCCACGCAAATATAGTCCTTCTCCATAAAAAAGGAGACAAGTCCATCATAGGCAACTACAGACCCATTAGCCTAGTGTCTCATTTGTATAAAGCCTTTATAAAGGCTATTCAAAATCGGATAAAAACCCAGCTCGACCAACACCAACCACCGGAGCAAGCCGGCTTTCGTCCCAAGTTTTCCACCACAGATCACCTACATACATTAAACCAAGTTATTGAAAAGTACACAGAATATAACAAACCCCTTTACGTAGCCTTTGTAGATTATGCAAAAGCCTTTGATAGTTTACGTCATTTTGCAATCTTTCAAGCTTTAGAAAATCAACAGATAGAGAAAACATACATAGATTTAATTAAAATAGTTTACAGCCGTAGTACAGCTAATATTAAAAGTAGGATATTATTGGGCATTCTAGACCACCATCCGTTCAGTCGGCTACGCACCTGCTTCGCCTCCTTCACTTCTGGTGTCCTAGAATGCCCAATAATATCGTTCGATCTATTGTGCATTCTATCCCACCATTAGTTTACGAGGTGAATGATCGTTCGCTCTCACTCTGTGCAATTCTAATTTAAAGAATTGTTGTTATATCAACGCTCCATCACAATTCCTATATAAATCACCTGTAGTTGTAAATGATCTGTCGTGGAAACATTGAACAGTTTGTTGGTCCTGAAAGGACCTTTTTATAATGTATGAACCTTAAAATAACCTTTTAATATTCATGAAGCTTATTAGTTGCAGCCATACGAGTGCGAATATCTAAATCTTCCAAGTATTTAATACATGCCGTATCAGGACACAATTTAAACAAACACCAGAAACATGATCGGAACCCGTACATTGTATAGTAACCGTGTTTGGTGATTAAGGCCTCTTGTATTTCACATATTTCACATATTTTCTCAACTTCTACATAAGTTTCTATAGACCGCTTTATGACGTCCATTTCGAATGAAATCTCTCCCAAATCTAAACCACATCGCAAATATTTAATTACTTAAATAAATAAATGAACAAATCCGGTGCTATACACACTAGATAATGGATAAAAATATATTAATGTAAATATGTAAACATCGTTAGACACTTAATGTTTGTATTTATCTGACAAATATTTGCCCCTAGCGAGAATCGAACCCGCAGTATTTTGGTTTCAAACCAGGACACTACCAGTCGGTCGTCAAAGTCTCACCCCAATAAGCCAAATCATAAGAACTATATGAATTAACCATCGTTTAAAATTTACCCCTAGCGGGAATCGAACCCGCATCGGCTCGTTTCTTAAACAGTATAGTACTCACTACGCAAGCCGTCGTTAATATCACCTTTCAATAAACCAAATCATGAGAATTAATAGGTACATATCCTTTGATTAATATTTTCTCCTGCCAGGAATTGAACCCATAACCGTTGATTAAGGGTATTGAATATACCTTAAGTACTATAGACCGTATTATTTAATACATAAATCTTGAATTGTTATACTATAATCGAAAGCAGAACCGTTTTAACAAAAGCGTGGGAAAAGAGGAAAGCCATGCACCTGACAACACTGCTGCTGTTATAATAAGTTTGCAACCTGACGCTTGCTCATGTTTCGCTATGTTGCTGGTTAAATCAAAATACGTGCATGCCTTAGCGTCAAATGTTATAATGTCTAGGTAGGTACAAAGATAGATCGCAAAGTACACCACCCATTTTTAGGGTTCCGTACCCAAAGGGTAAAACGGGACCCTATTACTAAGACTCTGTTGTATCTCATGAACAGTGATAGACAGTTGAAATTTTCACAGATGATGTATTTCTAGTGTCGCTATAACAACAAATACTAAACAAACAGAATAAATAAAGTGATTGTTTTGCTCGTTTTTGGTCGATATTGTATATGTCGATAACGGCAACAGGTAGACGCTTGAAATATTCACAAAATATTTAGTTCTATATTCACTTTAAAAATAAATAATTAAAATAAAACAAATATTTAAGGGGCTTCCCATACAACAAGCGTGATTTTTTGCCGTTTTATAGATAATGGTAGAGAACCCTTAGTGTGCGAGTCCGACTCGCACTTGGCCGGTTTTTATTATTTCTCGAGTTCGGTCTTGCGATGAAAATGAGAATGCGAGTCGCCTCACCTTTATCATTTACATATCGTATATCTTCTTAAGTCTGTAAACGTTTATAGCTTATGTTAATAAATTGAAATATTTATAAATAGCTATATATATATATATATATATATATATATATATATATTTATAAATATTTGTAACCACCCCATTTGGGATAAGAGTCGTGAATGTATATATGTATTTGCTTGTGAATTGTACTATTGAATTAACATTAGTGAGACACCTTTTATCTAGATAATATACGAATTGACGCAAATTAAAGTTTTAATGCAGCTTGAATTATGCACAGTTGACAAAAGACCGATAAGTGGAATTGCTAGCTATAGTGTCACCTCCCGAGTTACTTGTATTTTAATGAAAATTATTTATTTCTTCACTAGCTATCAGCCGTGACTTTATCTGATTTTGAAAGTGCTGAAAATACACAAAACATGTTCGATAAAAATAATCGACCTATGATTATGATATTAAGGTATTTTGTCTGATAATTAATTATAACTCTTGATATTTGAACATATGGGCTCAGTGATTGAAATGCGGGTCCTTTGGGAGATTCGGGTTCGATTCCCCTACCTATGTGCGAATGAGTTTTTAATTGAACTTAGGTAAGTGTGTTTATCTGATTGCTCGTAAACTCTTAATTCTCTAGAAATAATCGAAGTTACTATGAAGTACCCAACTCGCACTGGATCAGCGTGGTGGACTATGGTCCATACTCTCCTCCATCCCCTTACAGTGGGATGTTTAGGAACGGATGATGATAACATATTGAAGTACTCCCGAACTAAGCAATGATACAGCAGTGTAAATTTAAGTATACACTCCGCGTAACTATCTTCGTTTGGTTTTATACGAATTAGTGATATCTCATTTGTTAAATTCGGTTAAAATGTTTTAGAATAACATACGAGTACATACAACTTGTGAAACACATTACCTTTCGTTTGACTTCGTCGTAGTTGATAATACAATCGCTTAGTCAGGTTTCATTTTACAAATACGGTGGAAACTGCAGCGCGTTGCGCGAAACAAATACACTCATATATTTATTTTCCTATAAAAATAACTGCAACTAAGCAAATCATCGTGGGACAGTTGAGGCGATCAAGTGACTCGGTACAATAGGTCGTAAGTGCTTTTACTTAGCTGTTATTAAAATTTCTTCCTGCGTAGGAATTAAGTTTGATTTGATAATGAATCAATAATGTAGTTAGGTATGTAGCAGTTTTGTATTGTTGATACCCATAAATACACAATATTTGAGTAAAATTTATTCATTCTACAATTGTTTCTGTGACGATACCTATCATCTGCAACTGTGGCACCATCTTCGCTCCAATTAAAAAAAAATGTTAGTAAGTATATTTGAATATAAAACATAATCATAAATAATTCTTGAATTATGGTCTAATATTTGATATATTTTATTTAAAATGTTATTATAATAATTTTGTTTCTATTTTCAGGTCGGACGTTGAATATAATACTTTCATCGAGTCGGACAGCTCTGACTCGCCGCCCTCACCGCCTGCGAAAGCGGTGCTGAAGAAGGCCCCGAAGAAGAAGGCACCCGCAGCGGTGAAAAGAAACGCGCCTGCCGAGCTATCAGCATCAAATAGGTAAAAATTAGACCTACACATTTCCACTCATACATATTTCAACATTGTGTGTTTATGGTTAAACTTTACTTTACAGTTCCAACAAAAAGAAGTCTTGCCGTGGTCGCGACACAACCGCCGGCGACGCTACCGAGACCTCGACTTCGACATTGACAAGGTAAGGAAAACTTACACTTTCTCTATCAAATTTAAAAAATAGCCAATGTATTTAACTCAACGGGCCACATCAGACCACTGTCCGACATCGATAGCAGGGTTTGAATTCAATCATAAAATACTGCTGCCCATTTCTATGTCTGCGGACGTAGTAAATATTCTACCTCAATCATTAGTCTGATTATAACACCTTACTTGTGATGGGTTGGTGCGCTATTCTACTCTGAGCCACCACGCGGACATATTTGATGTTTATTTACCTATATAATATTGTTTCAGTTCCGGAGGGCTATTTGGCCTGGAGCCCGAGGCGTCGAAGCCGAAGTCTTCCACGGCGAAGCAGGTACTTCAGACTTACTTAACGACCCGAGTCCCTGGCGGGAGGGTGCGCCGGGAAGCTTTTCACCAAAGCGGTGAATATTTCCTGGAAGTGCGTGTATACAACACGGAGGAGGCGACCTCTGCAGTCCCGGATCAGAGGTGGAAACACGCGGAGGTGACGTTAAAGGTCAAATTAAATAGGGGGACTCCGCAGTGGGAAAAGCTGCAAGCTTTTATGAAGCGGAGTCACGAGCTATTTAATGACTGCGAGCCCGTATTTTTTAGTGAAAAGATTTTTAAATAGGTACCTACATTATCATGAGGGTTAACCACCATTTTCAAATACATATATAATATAGGTATCTATTTAAAAACATTTTCATTTGTCACTGTGCCGCTTCTCTATTCAACTTAATTAATTAATTAATACTAGATTCATAATATTATTTAGTACCAGATAACTTACACGTTAGTAATAGCATCTACTTATAAAATGCCATTTTGTACCGTTTGTAAAATCGCCGTTGATCGTGATCATTGGGCAGGTCATTTGCGAAGCATTAACCACAAAAACAAAAATATTTCCCCTTTTAGCGAAGGTATTGAAATTATAAAGACCGCATTTCGCAACCGGATAGCTTCATATAGAATAATTGCGTCAGATTCTTTGGATTCAACTTCCGTGGAAAGGTTTTTTGACGACATACAAAACAAAACTAAAACATTAATTGATTTGTCTTTAAAGCAAAATTACTGTGTTAAGATCAATTTTGAATTTTTCGCTCTCTTTCTTTTGGTTAAAAATGATTCCCAAGAGATGAAATCATTTAACACGAAAAACTATACTATTCATCAAAATTACGATCATGATACATTAATGTGTGAAGTTAAAGATTATTTAATGAAAAAAATAAGTGAATTTCAACAGCGCGACAGTGGTTTTACATTTTTACATAATTCTCATTTAGAGGTTAACATTAATAAATACCAGCCCTTGCGCGGTTCAAGTTTCATCGAGCTGCCTGCTGCGATCAAGTCCAAAAAAGCGTGTGTAAACATAAAGAATCGTGACGATTTTTGCTTTTTATGGTCAGTAACAGCTGCTTTGTATCCGGCTAAGCGTCACCCTGACAGAGTATCATCTTATCCCAAATTCGAAGACGTGTTGAACGTGAACGATTTAAAGTTTCCAATGAGTTTTTCGGATATCGCTCGGTTTGAAGTCAACAACCCGCAGTTATGTATTTTTGTTTACGGTTTACAAGATAAAAAAATAGTTGTTGGGCCGCTTTACAAATCAGAACCATTGAACAAAAAAGTAATTCATATACTTTATCTAGAAGAAGGCGATATTTCACATTACTGTTTGATTAAAGATTTGTCACGCCTCGTTGGAAACCAAATTTCTAAACATCATAAAAAATTGCACTTTTGTGAACACTGTCTCCTATTTTTCGATTCAAATGGTCTGTTAAATTCTCATAGTTGTGGAGGTGTGGCTACCGTGTTACCGCCGAAAGGTTCTTTTATAGAGTTTGAAAATTATAACAGAAAGCAAAATATCCCTTTTGTTGTTTATGCAGACTTTGAAGCCATGCTTGAACGATACGACACATGCGAACCCGATCCTCTTAAGTCGAGCACGATAACTCAACAGCGACACGTACCAATTGCTTTTGCTTATCACATTGTTTGTACTGTAGATGAACGGTACAATCATATATCTTTATATCGAGGTAGAGATTGCGTACAAAAGTTTATTGAATCAATTTACGACGATGCAAAGAGAATTGACACAATATTAAATCAGAGTGTGTCCATGGTTTTCACAGAGTGTGACGCTCGCAACTATGAAAATGCCGAAACGTGTCACATATGCGATCGTCTTCTAGTATTAGATAAAGTGAGAGACCATTGTCACATGACTGGTAGATACCGTGGTGCAGCTCACAGCCGTTGTAATTTGCAATTTAAAGCGCCAAAGTTTTTGCCTGTATTCTTCCATAATCTCACGGGATATGATTGTCATCTTTTCATAAAAGAATTAGGTAAAGCTCCTGGACCTATCAAAGTCATACCTAAAACAAAAGAAAATTATATTTCTTTCACAAAATTTATTCCGATTACTGCGGAAAAGCACTTCCAAATACGATTTGTAGATTCTTTTAAGTTTTTAGGCACTAGTTTAGAAAAGTTAGCTTCAACAATGAAGAAGGATGATTTTAGATATTTGCGATCTTACTATCCTGATGAAAAGCTCTTCAATCTGCTTACTCGGAAGGGCGTATATCCATATGATTACATGTGCAATTGGGAACGGTATAACGACACGTGTTTACCTTCAAAAGATAGTTTTTATAATTCGCTAACCAATGATCCGATCACGGATGGTGATTACGAGCATGCTCAGGCGGTATGGTCAGAATTTTCTTTGATAAATATGGGTGAATACACCGATTTGTATCTTGAGACAGACGTTCTTTTGTTGACAGATATCTATGAAAACTATAGATTAACATGCAAACAGTATTACCAACTCGATCCTGCATTTTATCTTACTGCACCGAGTCTTTCATTTGATGCAATGCTTCTGAAAACCCGCGTTCGTTTAGAACTTATAAGCGATATAGAAATTTTCCGAATGATACAACAAGGTATTCGAGGTGGTGTGTGCATGTGTTCTAAACGGCACGCTAAAGCAAACCATAGATATTTGGAAACCTTTGACCCAACTGAACCAAGTTCTTATATTGTTTATTTAGATTGTAATAATTTGTATGGATACAGTATGTGTCACACATTACCTTATTCAAACTTTAGATTTTTAAATAACTCTGAGATAATATCTTTGGAGGCAAATATTACAAACGTTGCGGACGATGCGGAAAATGGTTTCATTCTTGAAGTAGATTTATCTTATCCTTCCAATTTACACAGCGAACATAACGATTTTCCATTCTGTCCGGATAAAATCGTGTCACCTAAAGGAAAAACTAAAAAACTAATACCTAACTTGTATGATAAATACCACTATGTAATACATTACGTACACTTAAAAAAATGTTTGGAACATGGTTTGTTGTTGAAAAAAATTCATAGAGCTGTCACGTTTAAGCAAAGCAATTTTCTGAAAAAGTACATAGATCTCAACACAGAGCTACGTCAAAAAGCTAAATCTACTTTTGAACAAGATTTTTTCAAATTGTTAAACAACAGCATATTTGGAAAAACCTTGGAAAATACAGAACAACGGGTGGATGTAAGATTGGTCAATATGTGGTCAGACACGAATAATCAGACTAAAAAATGTACTGGTGCAGAAAAGTTGATAGCTAGTCCAAATTTCCATAGTGTTTCAATACTTTCTGATGATCTAGTAGCCATACAAATGAAACGTTCGCGGATTGTGCTTGATAAGCCAATCTACATTGGATTTGCTGTACTGGAATTGTCAAAAAGTCACATGTACGATTTCCACTACTCTATAATGAAGCCATTTTATGAAAATCGGATTGAGTTATGCTATACGGATACCGATAGCTTTGTATACACTGTACAAACTGATGATTTTTACGAAGATTGTAAAGTAAATTTTTTGAAATATTTTGACACTAGCAACTACGATCCGAGCAATGAGTTTGGTTTACCTATCATAAATAAAAAGATACCTGGACTATTCAAGGATGAAATGGGTGGTAAGATTATTAAAGAATTTGTAGGACTCAGGTCAAAACTTTACTGTGTTAAGACCTTAGATAGAACGATAAAAAAGGCAAAAGGTACAAAAAGAAATGTAATTAAAGGTTTAAGTCTTTCAGACTATAAACATGTGTTGTACCATTGTGATGTTATTCGTAAAAAGAATGTACTTTTCAAAACAATAAAACATGAAATTTTTACTCAGACTGTAAATAAAATAGCCCTTTCGAGCAACGACGATAAGCGATTGTTGGAATCCAACAAAGTGTCTACAATTGCTTGGGGTCATAAAGATATTTTTGGTTGTACAGCCTAAAAGTATGATTTATGGAACTATTAGGATTTAGTTTAAATTTACTATAATATTGATATAAATAAATGTATTCAAAATATTAACGAAATTGTTATTCGGACTGTAAGTAAATAATTTCTTATGATGCATCTACACATAAGTATTATATAAATAACTGTAGCATGATATTTGAAAATGTTTTAAGTATTTAGAAGATAAACATTGCTGTATCTAACTATATTCCGAACTATTAAGATTAAATAAATGTATTCAAAATATTAATACACGAAATTGTTACTCGGACTGTGAGTGAACAAATTATTATATCGTAACACATAATATTGTATATATAACAATAGTTAACGTGCCATTTGAAAATGTTTTTAATATTTAGAAAATAAAAAATCGTATATATTCTAAACCAAGTTTCATTTAATTAATCCAAGGTATCCTGTATGTTTTGAAATGGTTATGACAAGTTTAAACATGTTGCAAATAGCTATTGCGCAATTTGTACTTGTACAAAAATGCTGGGTGCGAATGGAACAGGTGTAAACTTGCGGTGGTAAAAGCGGGAGAGCTAAGTATGTGATCTACGTGCTCGGGCGCGCAGCGCAGGGGTACGAGGTGAGGGAGCGGTTCATTGTATCACGCATACACCTCTTCCAATCGTCACTCATCATTAGTTTGTACAACGCTACAGACAATTTGCATCTTCCTGCTTTTGAAATAAATTATCACCTAATTTACAATGGTAAGTTAAATTAAATATTTCTTTTATTGTATACCTATACCAATTGTGTTATTTTCTTTCCAATAATGAAATTTCTTGTTACAGAATAACATTCGAGACGCCGATGTTACTGCTGTACCAGTTGACGCCGAACCTAGAGAGCTGTCATACTCTCCCGTGTTTCTATACGGACATCACCAAGATCTGTTGGATGGATTTTCTGAAGACTTTCCGAACGTGCAGTGCTCAACTCAAAATTCAGCACACAAAAATAGAACACAAAAGAAGACAAAACCAAGCAAAAAGGGGGCTAGCAGTTCGAACGTCACAAAGAAATCTCGTCGAGAGACTTCGTTTGTCCTCACCAGAGAACCGAGCAAAGGAATAAGGCTTATTAAGATTAAAATATTGGACTTGCAAAACTCAAGTGAAAGTGATAGTGAGAGTGAAAATGAAAAAAATATTTTATTATGTGCACATTATGTTGTAAAAGATGTGTGTGATGACGTTATGGACCAAACGGAACGTCTAGTTAGCAATATTTCAAAAAAATTGTGCAATAGCTACTACAGTTTTTAAACCATAATCCTGGTTTGTACCTTAAATTTATTATTGTAATACTTTTTATTTCAATAATTTTAAATATTTATTTTATAAGTAGTTTTAATTTAAATTTAAATTTTGTTTAAATTATTTTTAAATAAATTACTCATTTAACTAAAACAGAATAACTTTGTTTCTTTTTACTATTACTGTAGCTTTCTTGAAGAGTGTGTGTAGTTAAAAAAATAATAAAAGATTTTATTATGTAGTCACAAATCATTTATTTAAATTAAAAAGATACATGTTGTTTTCGTAAAACCATTTCCGAATACAGATTACATTTTTTAAAGCACACGCTTTTTTATGAAAACTACAATTTAGAGATTTACCTTTACAATATTTTTCATGCAATGTAAAAAAATTAGGACAACCTTTTTCTCCAATATCTACTACACTACACTTATTGCATAGTTCGTTTATCCACTTAACTTTTTCTAATCCTTTCACAAATATATTTTTGTTTTCTAAAAGTTCTTCAGCAATTCGTTTAAATTCTCTGTAATCGATAAATCCTTGATTCCAATATATACCTCTATTTCGTTCAATCCAAGAAACTTGTTTACGTTCATTATTTGATAAACTGGAATATGTATAAGGAGGTTTAATTAGAAACACCTCACTAGAATCTGCATTTGCCAAACTCAATTCCTTAATGATGAAGTCATTATTCATGTCCTTAAAACCTTGAACATCAACGAATATATCATTTGCATTCATGATATTTTCTTTACAATACTAGTCAAGGGCTTGTATTCAAAAATGCAGTCGTTTAATATCAAACAGTAGGCAGACGTTTGGTCAGGAATTAATGTATCAGTTTCTAATTCAATTCGAACATCCACGGGACCGCCTGACTTCAAGTTTTCCACTTGGCGAGAGCAATCTATCACAAATAGAGGTGCTTTAATTTTAAAATCTTCAAAGTTTAACAACGGGTCTGGACGACGTCCATGGTAAGACTGTTGAAATTTTGTATACTGTTCATATAATAAAGAATAATTATTATTATCAAAACTCAAATTGAAATTTTCATAGGGAAAATAAGTAGAATTAAGAAACACTTTAATATTTCTCAAATTACAATGATCGAATTGCGTCATATTTCTATTGACATGATTCTTACGATCAGTTTGGAGTCCTAAAATGACATATCTTGGTTTTTCTATCTGAGAGGATGTTTTTATAGACCATGTATGCTTTGAAGTTTTAGGAAGTATTGGGTACTCATATAGATCCCAGTTCCTAAAAATAAGATTTAATGAACGATCTTTTTCTAAATGACGGAGTAAGTTAACTCTTTCTCGATCGTTGACTTTAATGTGAGGTACACGCCACACAATTTTACTGATTTCAACTTTTTCAATGAATTCTTGAGGTGCGAGTTTAACCGCATTTACATTTGTATTGCTTCGAAGTAGAATAAGTTCATGTTTAGAGTTTATTATAATTTTGTTATAATCTTCTGCAAAGCCAAACATTTTGTTGAGTGGTATGGAACCTGAAAAATATCCTCCATTGTTTTTTGTCCCATCGATATTCCATCCCCAGCTTTGAGACATTTTCGAATCGCCTTCATTCATAGATAAGAGAGATTTCATAGTCGTTGTAATACCTGCATTTTTAATTTTATCAATTTCTACTCCGTTAAGTTCATAGCGAATGTCTTGAAATAAATATAAAATCGGATTATTGGTAAAATAAAACTCAGATGCTTGAGCTTTAGTTTCCCTATTAATAATCTTAACATAACCTTCTATGTATAGCGAACTAGCTGACGGTAAAACGTACAGGTCTTGTTGATTAATTGGTATACGTATCTCATCATTTAGACCAAAACTTGTCACATAAGGTTTGTAGGAATGAAACTCATAGCTTTCTATGGAATTATCATAGATGGGAGCATCTGTTACGTTAAGAATACTCATTTTAACAGCCCGATGATCTTGAGGAAATCCTTATTTTCTTTTGTCAATTTTTTCGTGCTTTTCTTCTTTTGTTTCTTAAGTAGTTTGCAAGATGTTGTTTCTTTGATGGTGAGTTTAGTACTAGTACTGCGACATATCGGTGTAGGATATTTATTAAAATCTATCATTTTTTCTTAAGATGTAAATAAAGTTGTATTTCTTCTTCTCGCAAATTAACCAAATTATTATTTACATCCAACACCCGTATATTAATTGAGTTTATACTATTTTGATTTACAGGAAAATAAATAATGTTTTTTGGGATTTCTATGATTCTATAACCTGGTGGTACATTAGGTGCAAACTCATGAATTATATGGCTAGGCTTTCCGTTTACAAAAGATCCTCTAACAATATCACATTCGATCCTTAGCACTGTTGTAGATAGAATGTTGATAGGATAACGAGATTCATGTAATATATTAGCTTTCAAGGTTTCCTTTCCGAAGCCTAAAATTTTGCCAATTGAATCACTTTTCATGAAATGCATATCTTTGGAACATAGAATTGTGGTTTTCAAAGTATTGTTGTTGCATGATAGTTTAAATGTACAATTGTTTACTCTACTTTTCAAAAAGTCACTAATATCTTGAAGTTCGTACGATCCTTCTGGTATTTCAATCACATAATTTTCACCGTAGTAGAATTTATTGTTTCTGTTGTCTACGTTTGGTATAGAATTAAATGTAGAAAAATACAACAGACCACATTCATATTCTCCATCTAATTGTAAAGCAGGTGAGTAGTGTGTTGTCAAAGTTGACTTTATGTCAGATATTGACAGTGTGAAGGACATGTTGATAATGATGTCATTTAATAGATATGATTTGTTATAAATGATCTCCAAAAATTTTTTAAGAACTTTAAACATAAGTGACCACAATTTACAGAATTGAAACTTTGATAGTTAAGATAATTATAAAATATATTTTTATTATTCAAGTATTTAGACAGCTCTAAAGGAGGCTTTAAATCTCCAAAACTATCGAAATACTCGCAATATTCATTTAATTTAACATAGGCTACCCAATGTGTGCCTTCGTTTTTGTAACTGTCTAAATTGACAATAGCACATTCAATTAGTCTTGATTTTTTTGGCAATTTATCTCTCATAAAAACACCTCTAAAGTAAGGTATTTCTATAGCTTTAGCATATTTAATAATATCTAAATTAGTTAGAGCTCGTCTGGGTAGCCTAAAGCTTAGTTTTTTGAAGGAGAAAAAAATAAACCAGCTCCTTTTTTGTAGGGTTTGATGTATAACCCTTTCCCTAGCGCAATCGACTCCATAGCCTGATTGTGACGCTTGGATTCTAGTAAATTCTTTTGAGCCGATTTATATTCATTAACTGTTTTTGCAATACCTGCTGCTCCACCAGCTAATGCACCCAGGGCTGATAGTCCAGCAAAAATTGGTATTAATGGCAAAATGCCTCCGCTTTTTGGAATCGGAATTACGCGAGGTAAACGAATATTTGAGTTTTTAGGAAGCAACTTATTTGCTGCGAACAAAGCAAATTTAATAGCTGCTTTATTATTCTTTGGTTTATATTTCTTTAATTGAGCGCGAATCTTAGAAACAATTGATTTTAATCCTTTAATACCCGCACCAGCCTTTAACTTGGCTTTCATAACCTTGCTCACTAACCACGATGCCATTTTTTCACCCGTGCCCGCATTTTTCGAACGAACTCTTCTTTTAGCCATTTTTAATAATTTTGAATCTGCTTTATGACGATCTTCCAAATTTTTGAATTTCGAATAAGCAATATCGTGACTCTTACAAGCGTTGTCCAAAGGATTTATACCTTTGTCGCCTCGTAATAAGCGTTCATTTAGTTTAGTGCCAGGACCGCAGTAATTGTACCCTGGTATGTGTAATTCAAATGGTAAGTTATTTATTGCACTGTTGAGGAGTCCTCTTCCTCGCATAACTGTGCAACTAATGTGATTCCAATGTAAACCCTTGAATTATATATAACATGTGATTGGTTTTGTAATACCATGAAGAAACTTAATAGTTTTCATACAACCGCTCTTTTATCGATCCAGCTATTTTCGCTTTTACTTAGTCCTAACCATTTAACAAATAATTTGTTGCCTTTTCTTTTCAAAACTTTTTCAACTAAATATACATCAGGATACTTTGACTTCTGGAGTTCCTGCTCATAAAAAGACCCTAGTATTATTTGATTTCGTTGATCTTTGATTTGATATGTAACTGGATTAGTTTTATTTACTTTTGTAATAGTAAATATTTCAGTCGACCAATTAGGAGTATACCCTTTTTGGAAACTTCCTTTGTATTTGCTAATTCGAACAGAATCTCCAATACTAAATTTAATTTGTGTTAGTAACGGAATATTTGAAGAATTTGCTATATTCCACAATACTGTAGACTGATTCCTTAGATTTACGTCTTTTGGTTTGTATTTAGTAATTCTATGAACACTATTGTTGTAAGAATCAACAATATTACTCAAGGGTTTACCTACCCATTTATAGTTTCCTATAAAACTAAAATATTTATATAATTTGCTTTTAAGAGTCTTGATAACTCTTTCAACAATGGATGCCTTCTTGGTAGAATAAGTGGAATAATGATTTACTTTATATGAAGTAATTAAGGTACGGAAACAATCGTTATAAAATTCTTTGCCTAAATCTGTTTGCAAATTAATAGGAGTACGTTTAGAATTAACAAGGACTTTTTTGAATGAATTACTTACTTCAACCTTGGATTTTGATTTAATAGGCATAACCCATACAAATTTAGAAAAGGCATCTATAATAACCAAAATATACTTGTAACCACTGTTAACTTTTGCAACACTTTGCATGTCAATTAAATCGGCTTGCCACAAATCATCAATGCCTTTTAATATGACAGATCGTCGAACAAAATTTCTTCGTGCTGCTTTATGAATTTCATCAACAATTTGTTGTTTAATCATTTTTTATTGATTGCAGCATGGCATTTACTTCAGATTTAGTATAATATTTTTCTAAGAGCTTCGATAATAACGAAGATATACCAGCTCTGAAATCGTTAAACTTTATTGTTAATTGTTGTTCTGTGCAAAAGTTATCGACTATATTATCAACATACTGCTTATTCACTGCATCGTTTGCAGAAGAAGGATATTTCAGTCCCGTCAATCTTGCTGAATGTAAATAAAATTCCCCCTCTTCAGATTTGATCAAGGTTTTTGAAAAGTCGATTGATTCTGTTTCTTGCTTTTGATTAATCAAGTTGTCTATATATTCCTTATTTACAGCATCATCTGCAGTTAAAGGGGATTTTACACCTTTCAACCTCGCGAAATGCAAATCGAATTCTCCTTTTTCGGACTTTACCAACACCTTATCAAAATCAAAAGACTCAGACCTTCGTAGACGCTTATGAACGTGATGCCCAAATTTATCAAGGTTCATTTCCTAGAGTACTGTTGTAATCAAAGTCTAAGATGAAACTGTAAAGAATTATTATTAACTTTGTTTATATTTAATTTACGATACCATTTTCTTTCAATTCCTCTATTATGGATATTATTTCATTATCCATTCCAGTATTTCCAGCATCACGCGAAGCCCATAGAAGTTTCAATCGATCAATTAATTCATTTGGATTATCCCAATAAACGTAATCAACATTTTTTTTTAGTATTTTTTTATTCGGTAACCCTGATCCTTGAGTTAAGTCGTCCATACTTTCAGAATCTTTATGACATAACTTCATGAATAATGGTCTAATTATTTGTGTATATTTAAGACCCTTATTACTTTTAATAGGTTTTGAAGTATCATAATCTCGCCGATGTGCGTTAGTATCTATTAACATAATTTTGTAATTTCGTTTATCATCTTCAGTTAGAAGTTTTAAGTTAGGTGTTTTCTTAAATAATAAATCCATTAATCCTGGTGTTTTCGTATAAGTTCGTTCAGCAACTGAAATTTTGCTGTCGGTTACAGTCACACGAGATTTTCCCATCATTAGCTTTCCTCGTTCTTTTCTTACACCGAACGGGATATTATCAAACATTTCAGAAGACATAGACCAAGAAGTGTGAGAACTAACATTCTCAGGCGTTCCAAAAGACAGTCCGCTAGTATCAGACCTATCAGACTGATTATCAGATGTATTATTTTCTAAATATTCTGTTTCATTTGCACCCACATCACTTTCGTCATCATCATCTAGATATTCATTATGCGAATCACTGGGGCTAAATTTAAGTTTTTTAACAGTTGCTGCTGGAGTATATCTATAATTAAACTTTCGTTTTTTGGTCTTAGTAGTTTCTGGCGGAGTTCTATCTTTCTTATCGTTATTCACAGGAAACCTTTTGTTAACCATTTTTTTCAGAGGTTCTGTTATTGGTTTGAGAACAGATTCAATGACCATGTCGTTGTTGGATCTAATATCCCGCATCATTTTAACTTTTTTTTTAACAGATTCTGCAGATTTTATTATTTGATTTTTTAATTTTTGTTCATTATCCATATTCGCAGTACCTTACTTACCAAGTTCAGAGCACAAAATGAAAATAAAAACTTGATCGTTGTATTTAAATCACTAATCAAACATTATAAATGTATCAAATTTCATTCTGTAGCAACCCTTATTTTTTTCACAGTCTTTATTTATTACTAAATAACTATAAGGTGTGATCCATACATTTGCACACATGTCTCGAAACTGTAACCAATTCATATCACTATTAACATGTTCGTCATAAACGTGACGCAAATTGATATCATCTTGCTTGAACAGTATAATGAGGTTAGCATTATCACGTATTAATTGCTTTGGGATTTTGCTATATGTTTGATTTAAATAAAAACAGTCAACATTTTTGTGCCTACCCATTGCAAAATAATCACGTATATTATTCTGATTCCCGGTGGCAACGTCATCAAAAATTATGATGGAATTAGGAGCAGCTTCCGCGGGACTAAGAATTTCTTCGTTTTCATGATATTTCGTAAAAGATACATTTGGAACCATTTGGAAAACTTTTTGTAGAAATATGAACTTGGGTTGGAAGAGAGTCTTAGAATAAAGGTAAACATTTTGATATCGCAAACCATTTTCATGCAACAGCAAACCTATCATTAAATTTGTTTTACCGCAATTAGAGGGTCCAGAAATAATACAACGTATTGTATTTGGTAAAAGTTTTCCGTGACGTGAGATTGTCTTCCGTGGATCAGCGCAAATTTTTTCTAAATTTAATGAATGTGGTTGCTTTACAAACTTCATGTTTCAGGAACAGCAACCTATTCAATCTGCATCGGGCAGGCGTTCAAATGAAAGTGAAATATTTTTTATGTATACATGAACTTTATGAACCATGTGTTCATATTATTAAATAATGTTATGCTATCATAAAGGAGGGGGTAAGCAATTCGACTATTAAAACAATAAGGTAGATCGGTAGGTAGGTTAATTACCACAGGCCTTCCAGTCAAGATGAACGTCAGGGATCAGTCTTTAGAAATGTGTGAAATTAATGAAGCTTTGATTACGAATCATGGTTATGCTATATTTTATGGACTGCGCACATGTTTCCATTGCATGCATGATGTACATAGATGATTCAAATATACGTCTTCATAATGTTCATACATAACCTTCAGATATAATCAACAGCTATTAAAAGGTCCTTTCAGGACCAAAAATTGTTCTATATGTTTCAATATCGATTGCATGAAACGCAAAAAACTTTGCAATGAACGCAGAAATATTTAAAAGCGATCGAACGATATCTCACTACTAATGAATGTAGGTAACCCCGGAGTACAGAGTAAGGTAACCGGTCTACGTTGTAGCACAAAATGATATTCTTACAACTACAGGTGATTTATATAGGTATCGTGATGGAGGGTTGAAATAACAGCGCCAATTCTTTAAATGACATATTGCACAGAGTGAGACGTACGATCATTCACCTCGTAAACTGATGGTGGGATAGAATGCACAACGATATTATTGGGCATTCTAGAACACCAGAAGTGAAGGAGGCGAAGCAGGTGCGTAGCCGACTGAACGGATGGTGGTCTAGAATGCCCAATAATATCCTACTAATATGGTACAAATGACACATGCTTTTGCTGCGATCAATCAGTCCTTTTAGAAATAAGCTGAAATTAGAGGTATTATTTTTTTAAATTTCAACAAGTAATGAACATTCGCTCTTCCTTGCAATCTCGTGCTATTTAGCGGGACATTTTGCTTAAAATCGGGACTCTAAACATCTTTTGAAATAACGGGACAGTCCAGCCAAATCCCGCCCATCTGGCAGCCCTACTCGTACCCCAAACTAAACAAAGAACCTAAGTCCAGCTGTTCTCATTCCAATTGTCATCATCATTCTGACGACCACAACTGTTGTGATAATTTGCGTTTTAAATTGCCTACTATTAAAATACCTAACTTTGATGGTACATACTACAAATGGCTGGAATTTAAAGAATCCTGGCCAACGAACACGCCAGAAACGTCTCACAACTACGCAATTGTACGACACGTTGTGTCGCTTGGCTTGGATCTAGCTCTGCACAACTCGTCACCACATAATATATATCGGCTGAGATGCATCCAGGTCGATGTAGGTGGCCCACATTGGCCTAATATAGTTCATGCTTTACGGTCACCGTGCCATCGACTGTACCTTACAAGGGACTATTGTGAATGAGTGAGAAGGTTTAGAAGTGTCAATACCGTTACATGGCACCAGTGGACGCCCTGAAGATTCTTAACCTCGAGTCGGGTGAAAATAAGACAGTGATAACTTATAATTTGCATAAAAATGTACTATGTTGACAGTGTGGTTTGTCCCGGCAGAGACCTTCGGCCTAATTGTTGTGTTGAAATCAACCACTTAAAAATATTAATTACATTTAAA
Organism: Oegoconia quadripuncta; assembly: GCA_949316235.1. Lineage (NCBI taxonomy): Eukaryota > Metazoa > Arthropoda > Insecta > Lepidoptera > Autostichidae > Oegoconia > Oegoconia quadripuncta. The sequence goes on along the minus strand of OX438742.1, from coordinate 4,333,908 downwards.
TTTTTTACATTTAAATACAGTTAAAAACGGAAAGCTTCTAAACGAAACGAAAACGAAAATCTGCAATCGACAACCTGCCCGCCCAGACGTGGCTATTATGGTAAATCCGTCCATGAAAAGCGAAGCAAATCGTGTCATTTTCCTGCCATGTGACAGATTTATGCACAGGCTACTGTGTACAATATTGTATTCAACTTTAATGCAACCAATTACGTCTGAGTGTCAATTGATACAGGAGCTGATTGGCATTGTATGCCCAGTGTCAGCGGTTAGAAAGGTCGGATCGATTGAGGAGTGAGGATTACAACTCATTGTGTCGTTTCAAGTCTCAACTGGTCTCTTCCGGCGCAGAGATCGCATGACCTTTCAATTCCAATTTCTTAGGTATGCTAAAAAAAAACTATATTTTTGGACCAAGTGTAAAACCATAGTAATTATCAATAAATCATACCTTTTACTCCCCCGGGTGGAGGGACATTTCTATGTTACTGCCTGTAGATTAATCGGCTGGGCCAATTTTAAAGTGCGAGGTGTCGTTAGATTCATCTTGATACCCAGAGTGTCATAGAATACATTTTATGGTAAAAAAAATCCTACATGGTACCCTCAAAATACAAAACTTATAATCGTTTGCTCTTTCAAAATACCGACAATGTGCATAGAATTTTTCATATGAGAAGAGAAATAAGCAGCTACGAAGCCGGCTTTCCAGGCACATGACATATCTCTTCCTACTCAGTCTGTTTGCTCTCTGTACTTTATGAAACCGGCATAGGATAGAAAATTAAGATGATAAAGTGTTTAGTTATGAAAGAGTTCGAAGGATTTATTCGCACATTCGCTGTCAATTAGACAACGCCACAAAATGCTTGTTTTGACGCTGCCTTGTCCTAATGGATAAAAATCCCTAAATAATATTTTAGGGATTTTTATCATTCAGTTCTTCAAAATCCATACATACAGAGTACTTAGGTTACCTATCGATACGGTCGGTTTAATCGTGACAGACACAGTTACTTTAACATTTAAGGGTAATGTTAGTGTGGATGCTTGGAATTAGGTGTAGGAAAACATTAAAAATAATATTGTTACTTTTACGCTTTATTATTCAAAGTAATCACAAGTGTAAACATAGCCTAAGTACAATGACAGACTTATCCTATAAGAGACATAGTCCAGTTAAAAATACGCAATTTTTGTGGTCAAACTTCATATAAATTTAAAGTTCCTGATGTTTAGTATAGAGTACCCGTCAGTAATCAAACAAAATTGTTCTCTAACAATTCTGTGGCTTGCTTTAGATATAGTATATGTATTTTTTTAAAGAGAGTTTCTAGCTCGTTCTTCTCTGGGGAGTCAGCTTTGTGAATGAGCAGTAAATTTTAATGTAATATTAATAGTGCGTTTTCAAGTGATAATTTTATCCTATGAAATAAAATATTTTGATTTGATATTTAGTTATAAAACCTACAATATTAAATTAAAGTTGCCACTGTGAACTTCATAGCATTGTAGAAGAAGCTAAGATCTCCTAAAACAATTTTCTAAAAAATTAATTAACGGCTACTTCATATTTGCTAAAAGTAGTTTATTGAATTGTGATATTTGTCCTCGGTGAAATTTTTCATAAATTTTTATTAAAATAAATTAATACCATCTAGGTCTACAGTAAACATTTAGGCTTGTGTTATGGATCCCAGATGGTTGATAAACTACAAAAATACATATTTTTTTTTTGTAAATATATACATATGTAAATGAAAAACATCCATAACCTGGGAACACATGTCTGTATCATACAAACATTCGAACCCGCGACCTTTTGGGATAGCGGTCAAAGTTTTTAACCACTACACCAAACAGGTCGTCAGTCAATAATTTTAATCATAAAATTGAATTTCTACTATAGATTCATAAAATCTATAGTAGAAATTCACAGTAATAATTTTAATCATAAAATCGATGTTTAATTACTAAACATCAATATTACATCTAAAGCAACCAACCGGTCTCTTAGATTTTTTTTATTCTACCACTCCACTGACAGGTACTCTCTACATGTGCAAAAAATCACGGCCTTTAAAATTACAGGAAGTTAAAAATGTGCGCTTACTGGACTAATATTTTCTGTTCAACCTAAAATTTAAATATGAATAGATTGCATGATACATTTTACAGTTTACACAAGAACACACTTAAGTACTTAATTAATTAAGCTACATGTTATATAAATAAATAATACATTCTTAAACAGCATACATACGAACATTGCAAACTAAATAAAAGCTTGTAAAAATAAAACACTACTTGGGCAGAATGATCTACAGATCGATCGCTGAATATTTGCTCTAAACAACACACATTTTGAAAGTAAACTGCTGTAATATTATCAGGGATATTTCCTTTACATGTTATCAAAAAAAAAATATCGAATTTACACAGCGAAGATCTCGCAGATCTTTATAAATCTAAATCTAATCTAATTCTGATTTTTCCTTCCTTGAGTGAAAAGCTTAGAGTTTCACACGCATAAATGTGAAAGTTTATAAAATACTTAATTAATACTTATTAGAAGCTTATTTTTTTAGAAGTTTTAGTTGTCTGTAACAGATCAACAAAGAACAAATACAGGTTCATCGGTTAAGGGAAAAAATTAAAAAATCCTAGAGATTCTGATGATTTTTTTTTGCACAGGTATAGAAAACTTCGTGTACGTGTTTCAGGCATTTCAGATATAAATAATAACATAACAGACATCGTTGGAAAATGTCAATTGCTCAGGTTTACGCGCAAAAAAAATATATTTTTTTTCCCTTACAATTTAATGGGGTTGTAATTGAGAGGGTCGTGTAGTGCGACCAGGTTATTATGTTTGACTCCAAAATGATAATGTCCAATATTGTTATGCGTACATGTCCACCGTTTATTTGCTTAATTAGCCTAAAAATCACTCGCTCAAATTTTAAATTATTTTCATTATTAAATTTCCTCTCCCTAGGTTTTCGAATTACCTAAACTATTTAGATATGGTAGTGATTCACTTGATTTGTATGAAAAGGCAGCTCAATATAAATTGGTCGATGTTTCTTTATGTAATTTTATTTTTAACCTTGATCCCCAATGACAACGCATACAAAGGCATGGATAAATTTTAAATCAATACGAAGAGAAAAGAGTATCTATTTCTAAAAAAAAATATAGCTTATGACCAACGATAAAATTTAAGTAGACACAACAACGAAACTAAATAATCTAAACTACATTAGCTTTTGGGCACGCAGTTAACGCGTATATTTAATTAATATATACATTTACCACGTTCCTGCTACAGAAGCCGCAATCACAGGTTGCCGACGCCATTACCACATCTGATAACGTGCCGCTGTCGATAGAGGAAGTCGGCGACATTAGCGGAGCATGCCACTCACTCCTGGAGCTAGAGCCGCTTGAGGGCCACGAGTAGGTCCAGTCGCTGCAAGTGGAACTTCGCGAGGGTGACGCTGCCATATCCAGATTGTTGCCGGAGGACATCGGCGACCGCGACGCCTCCGAGCTTGGCGTCGTCGAGCTCTGACGGCCGGTGCAGCTAAGCGAATTTAAAGAAATATTTCGTTTAAGAGACGACTTAATGACGAAATGTTCTTTGGACAATCTCACACATTGAGCTGTGACCCATTTGTCCTACTGCAGCACACATATGCTTTAGTTGTTCTGTACCTAGTACCTATCTTTTAAGTTATTTTTAAGGAATACTCTTTAAAGTTTATGTATGTGTTTGATCTATCGATGAAACGTGGTCTCTCACTGTGGGCCAAATAAGAAAGCTCAAGGCCTCACAACGAGCTATGGAGAGGGCGATGATCGGTGTTTGACTACGTGATCCAATCAGGAATTAAGAAATCCACAGAAGTACGACAGTCATCAATATAGCCCAGCGGATTATTGAAGTGGCAGTAGGCAGGGCATATAGCTTGAACTGCTGGCCGATAGGCCGTTAAAGTTCCTGAGTGGAGACCAAGCACCGGCAAGCGCAGGGAAGAATGTCCGTCCGCTCACAAAGGGAACAGACGACCTGATGAAGGTCGCGGTAAGTCGCTGGATGCAAGCCGCTATCAACCGGTCGCTTTAGATACTTATTGGAGGCCTATGTTCCGCAGTGGAGGTTCTGTAGCTGACATAATGATAAAACAAACTGTGTTTCAAGGATAAATATCTTGATAACAATTGACGTGATTTCCATCCTTAGCCATGGTAAGGAAAACCGCACAAACCGCTTTCAAATCGGTTCAGAGGTTATAGCGCTACAATTCCACAAATAAACAAAATTAAAAAAAAAGAAAATAATCTATCCTTCAGCAGTGAGTGGATATGGCCTTGATTGGAAATCTATGGTTCTGCAGTTGAGCAGTCACCGATCGTCAACTGTTGAACATACGCCTCTGTCATGCTTCGTTTTTGGATAGAATATAATAATTATATTAGGTCCTTACCTATGAAATTGGCGTTTTGTATGAAGAATTTCATTAAGCCTGTTTTCTCCATACGAACATTTTTGATTTTTTTTTTTGGGAACGGCAAATCCAAATTTAGCTAAACTTTGTGTGTATTATCGGATAACATTAAGTTAAGTATAGGCAGGCGTTAATTTTTAAAAGTAATCGCTTTATAAAAATTTTAGCGAATCTAAGAAATGATTATGGGAAGCACATGAAAGAGTTCTGTTCAAATTTTTTTTATTAAGTGATTTGCCCAGAAATTAAAAAAGTACTTCCTGTGAAACCTTGAAATAATATTCAATTTTCCAAATAAAAAAAACAAATTTGGATATAGCTTTGAAAATCGCAGGAATTGGTACATATGATTAACGAAGAAAAAAAAAAAACTCCAATTTCATAGGTCAAGACCCAACAATAAAAATTATTTATAAAATAATTTAAATATAACTCTATTAATTGATTTTGTTTTATTCACATCTTCATCAACTAAACACGTCTCCACTATTGGGGGAAAAAATTAAACAAATTGGGCACAGCCTCCCCTCGCTGGGAGAGAGTATGAGCAATAATCCACCACGAGAACCTGACAGTCTGTGTTTCGAAACCAACCAAAAAAGACATTGCTTAACCTCGCTAATCGAAAACGAACACGACTGCGCCACTAGTGATTATGTCTTAAGGGTAAACTGTAACTCGTTTTCATACAAACTATATTCGCCCACATGTAAGCAGTTATACTTGCCGTGAATGTAATAGGTTTAAGTTTATTAATGCAGGAATTATGTAATCATTTTGATTTTAACATACCAAAAAAAATATTAATCGAAGTAAAACTAATAAATTATGTAGTTTAAAAAAAACTAAAAAACACGTTAGAGTTCCACCATCCACCTCCTGGCTCCATCATCAGACCCTCAACACCAAGTGCATTGGACTCGTCAAAACCAATCATATAAGCCCAAACTCGAGGGGTTTACTAGTAACCACTGAAGTGTTGAACAATCCACCTCGGGTTCCATCATCAGAAGAGCTCCAAGATACGAAATTATATTATTGTCATCCGACCTACATAAAAATACTAAGTTTCATTTCAATGCGACAATTAGTTAGTCAGTAACAATGGAAGCTAATAAAAATAAATAAAAGCTTGTAAAAAGCTGTATTTCGACTGTATTTATTAATAAAATACAGAAAACATGCTTTATTTTATTTAGATGCGACGCGATGATAGTTTATATGAAAACTAGTCACTTACACTTATAACGCAATAAAACTGAAGACCTTATTGAAACCACAACTAATGTAGGACTACAACAACTTACTTGAGCCGGCGCAGGGCAGCCCTGAAGTGCTGCATCAGAAATCGAAACGCACTAACTTTTGCCCTAAAACAAATGTTACGAAACATTACTTAATCGTTCTTAATCGCCAGGAATTAATAAAATAATTTAATACTTACACTTCTGCGGACATGTTGACCGTTCAATTTTTCTTAGCCAAATGTCTTGAAACTCAATCTTTGGGTAAACAGCGCAACAAATTAGGCACATACTTTCTTTTCATTTCTTCATTAATTGAAACCATACAGCGACAACAAAGGTTTACTTTTTGGAACTTACGAAATACTCCCAAAATGTTCAAGAAAGCCTAGCAAACTTTATTGCGAAAGTACTGCGTATTTCACTGTTGTGAGGGCAACGGGTAAAGATGTAAAATATATATTTTGGCGACCTGTTTTGTGTAGACGAACCCTCTGACTTTCTCGCTAGCTCTTCTCAGTAGTGGTCGCGTTCCGAGCTAGTGGTAGTTTAATAAACAAATGACGTTCATAAGTGCATATTGTATTGCCTACATGAATAAATGATTGTCATTTCATTTTCATTTCATAGTGGTCAGAAACTCTGCTACCATACCAAGTGGTCGCGGGTTCGAATCCCGCTAGGGGCATATATATGCTTGTATAATGAATACAGACATGTGTTCCCGAGTTATGGATGTTTTTCATTTGTACATGTATAAATATATATATATAAATATCTTTGTACATACACACAGCGCCATCTAGTTCCACACTAAGCAACTAGGCTTGTATTTTAGATACCAGATGGTTGATAAACTACACAAATACATTTTTTTTTGTAATTAAATATAAAATAAATGAATAAATAAATAAAATAAATATGCTTGGACATACACACAGCGCCATCTAGTTCCACTTTAAGCAACTATAGGCATGTGTTGTGGATACCAGATGGTTGATATACTACATAAATACATTTTTTTTTGTAAATAAATACTTATTATAAATGAAAACATCCATAACTCGGGTACACATGTCCGTATTCATCATACAAACATATGCCCCTAGCGGGATTCGAACCCGCGACCTTTTGGTATAGCAGCAGAATTTCTAACCACTACACCAAACAGGTCGTCAAAATTAAATACATATATCGTAATTAAATACATATATAAATGAAAAACATCCATAACTCAGGAACACATGTCTGTATCCATCATACAAATATGTGTCCCTAGCGGGATTCGAACCCGCGACCATTTGGTATAGCAGCAGAGTTTCTAACCACTACACCAAACATGTATTTATTTACAAAAAAATAATAATTGTGTAGTTTATCAACCATCTGGCATCCATAACACAAGCCTAGATGCTTATTGTGGACCTAGATGGCGCTGTGTGTTTGTGCAAAGATATTTATTTATTTATTATTATTATATTTGATTTAAAAAACAACGGGTGTTGTGTGTATGGCGGCGTTGTGTGCGTGCGGACCTGCGCATTCCTGTGTGTTCCGTGCGCGTGTAACTGCGTGTGTGTGCCGATTCGAAGCTTTTAAAATTGTTTGGTCTACAAAGTCTAGATGATATATAATAAGTGTTATAAAACATTAAAATAACAGGTTCAAATAGTTTACAATAGAAATAACATAATATTTACATAATTACAAAAAATGTATCGCGTCCAGCTCTCCCACCGGGGGCATTGTCCCCAACACACTGGCTGCATTGCCCCGCTGAATAGCTAGGCTTAATCTTTGAGCGAAAAAAGAGCCCGCCCTTATATCACCTGATGCCACAATTCGCTTATCAGACACCGCCTTTACGAATTTTTTGGTGTCTGAAGACCAGGGGCCCAGAGTCTCGAAGGCAAGTGCCGCAAACTCATAATTAGCAGATAGAAATGCGTATTTGCGGCACTTTACTATCTGGGCGAGATCGGCAGCAGCACCAGGCTTGCGGGCAGAGCTCTGCACGTAAGACGTGGCCAAGGTGTCAACACATGTGGCATCCCATACCAGAGAGCGACCGAGTCGCCAAGGCACCAGAGTGCAACCGTCAGGTCTCTTGCCATCCACAGATGACATTCCCGAGGGTTCCAGGGTTGAGGGAACTGAGGCAGAAGCAAGAGACCGACGAATGAGGTCATTGAGGGTACAGTGCCTAAATACACGACCGGCACTTCTGGAGCGCGAAAGGCCATGACGACCAAGATTGTCCACTTGCTGGCCACAAATGCAACGATGCGTTGAACAAACATTGGCCCCGAGCCTAAGGCAAACAGCAATACGTAGTGAACTGGGGTCCAATACCGTCCCTAAATTGACAGAAGGTAACAGATATAACAGATGATATATTCATTTGTGTTCTCGGGGGGTTTGTAAATGTTCAATTTATAGTTATTACTAAATGTTTCGAGATCTCCAGTCTCTATTCTCGTCTCCTAAAGCGGCTTAGTTGTTCTAAACTACGCAAAGGATTTGGATACGGCTTTAAGGAATTTCACCCGGAAGGCTTATATTAAGCTTAATATACATATATAATAATTATGCGTTTAAAAGTTTAACGCTAAAACATCATCTACGGTTCACCTTTAGAAATATACTGAAATGCACACGTGCTAGTCTGTAAATATTTCTTGGTGTAAAGCCCCTTAGTCGCCTTTATCGACACCCACGGGATTTTTGGTGTTTGGTTTTATCCTTTTTAGGTGCCAAAACCCCACATGTAGGTATATTATACAATAGAAATACACTTTATTGCGCAACATAAAAAGAAAATACAATTACAGAGTTGAAAGTACAATGTCATATTTATAGAAACACGTAACGTAAGACGTAAAGAAAATTCGATGTTTCGTAATAAGGTCGTAGTAGGTACAACTCGCTTGTATTACTAAGTGAACTTCATTCTTACATAGGTAATAATACTCGTATAAGTTTGACATTGGTGTCGATTCGGATGTATAACGAACTAACTAAATTTAAATTATATGTATCCTTTTCTAACCACTAGTACATGAAAAGGACGACATATAATTAAGTCCTGTCAAATTAAGTAAAAGGATCAAAACAAGCACTTCTTTATTAATATTAGGTGTACACCTAGCGACGTCACGATTAAAATACTATGGAGCGACTTGTTTTGACAGCTCTTAACTTAATTTGACAGGCCTTAATTTATAGTCGTCCCTTTCATGTTAATAGTGTTAGAAAAGGATGTATCTGCTTTAAATTTAGTTAGTTCGTTGTACATCCGAATCGACACCATTGGCTCATATCTTAGCTCTCTGTTGATTAAAATGCTAAAACCATAAAATAATTTAGGTGTCATTATAAAATTTATTGGACAAATTATAGCTCTACATACACAACATCTTCCAAAGCTCGCTCGTTCTCTTTTCAGGCATACACACACACATATACAAGCGCGAGCGCGCGCAAACACACACACTCGTACACACCCGAACACGCCTGTGCGCTGCCCATACACGCAGGCACAAATAGTAGTTCCATTTATTAAATTAATTTATTAACATTTTAAATGCGTATCCTAAGGAAGGGCGGGATTTCCGGGTACAGGTATTTTAATACTAAAAAAGGAAGTCCCACCCACGTCTGTGTTATAATTTCTTAAGAAGTGAGAAATAAAATTTTTAAAAATAAGAATTTATAATCATGCCATTGTTGGCTGCGTAAGAAAATTTTATCATACATGATTGATACATACGTACTCGTACGTATTAATTTAATTTACAGAGTCTAGTCTTTTGAAATGTAAAACCCAGGCAACGGCTAGTTGCTTCAATATATGATTATGCTCGGAAGCATTCTAGGCATATTCGTAACCTCTAGGCATAACATTGGCTAATTTTCGCAATTGGGACAGTAACATAATGTATTTGGTAGCTTTCCTACGTATCCTAGCAGTGTTTGCATCGACGCGTCTATATTATATGCCCTTTGCTATCTCCGGGTACATGCGCAGGTACTTATTTGGCCTCTTCTTGACCACTCTAAAGCTCATTTGGTGCTGATTGATTGGTGAATTTGGTGATTTTGTTAATTATTTGAGCTTTGTACATATAGTCGGCATAAAAATTGTCTATACCTTGCGAGAGTGTGGTAAAAATACTGGCAGCATTACGCTTTGAATGACAAGGCCAAGGAATTGAAGACCTTACCATATTACGGATTTATTTATTTATTTATTAAGGTATTAGCCAGAGCGTCGATTATCACGCCACTTGCAAACACATAAAGGGTGAATTTGAATTCGTGTAGTTCCCATGTATGAGAAAATAGGTGGAGAAGTTAATATCGAAAGCTGCTGGAGCTTTTTTTCGTAGGACACGCCATATCGTCATGATAAATATAATGTGGCCAACGCTAGCAGGCATTTTGTCGCAATTGGCAACAAATATTTCCAGCATTTCATCGAGACAGGTAACAAATGATGGGTCTCGATGAAAGAAATTCAAAAACACGTATCAATACCACCCGAAATACAGTAATACGAAATATTCTAAGAAATCAAAAACAAGACACGATAATTGAATTGATTGAGGGCGCAGTCGGCGGTCACTTGAGCAAATCTGCCACAATACACCAATAACGAACTGATATTACCTACAAGGAAAATCAATTGAGTTATTTCGTCTTGTTTGTAAATTTTTATAGGTTGGTATTATTTTATTATGATTAACTGGATACGCGTTAGACCACAATCTCACCTGATGGAAAGTGACGATGTGGCCGAAGATGAAGCACGCGATCTCAGTTGATGCCTATTCACCCTGCCCTTGAAGATCCCAAGTTTGTAGGATTCAGGAAAGACTGACTCCGGAAGGGAGTTCTATGCCTCGGCTGTTCGCATTATGACTGAAGAATCGAACCGCTGCGAATGTTCCATATGAGCTCTCAGCTAAAGCATTATCATTGCATTGTCGAAGGCACCCAGAATATTTAGGAAAATTCCTAAGACATATTTGGCTGTTGACTCTTGAAACGTCCTTTGTACCGACAGTATTGCATCCACTATTGATTTACCCCGGTTAAGTCGGGGTAAATCCAAACTGTTTGGGGTGGTGCGTAAGACCTTCATGGAGCAGGCAGGGAACGTTACACCTTTCTAACAACTTGCCCAAAGCTGGAAGAAGCGGTTTCAGCCTGTAAGATTTCGGGGCATTGAGAGATATGTCCCCAGACTTGGGGTTAATAGTAAAGATTCCCAATCTCTGCATTGAGGAAAGACCCCGGCTTCAAGACAGTAGCACGTGTAGAATGGCTTCCGGTGCTATCTTGATACACTCCCTTAATATGCGATTCGAAATTTTGTCTGCTCGTGGGGCCTTGTTGGTCGATAGACATGCTGCTACCTTAATGAGCTCCCCCACGGTGGAAATAAGCGACAGTCCGATGGAACAAACTGTTTTCCACAGCCAAAGTGTTCCACTTTCAAGTGTTGTAATTACTTTTTAAATATTGTTCATGTGAGTGGCCAGTTCCGGAAACTCGGTGTGACCTATGCAACTTCATGGGTAAGTTACATACTTTTAGGGCTGAATGTAGTCGATAATATCGACGTAATTACATGATAGAGCCCCTGGCTAAGCACGGTAGTCGCACATGCCCCTTTTCCACCCTACCAGTGCTTCCGCCTCCCTTTTAAACACCTGATTCCATATTTAGAATGGCAAGTTAGGTTAGTTTTGAAAAGCCCACTCCAGACCCGGCTCGATTAACATTTATAGATTTGTCAACCGAACGGGCGGCTGGGATAACTTCTGTTGGGTAATTTTAGTACGTCGAACTAGGTTGAATCTTGACAGGTTTTGAAAAAGGAATAAACCAGTTTATTTGCCCTGAATAGAGTATTCATTTGAATCTTATTTCAAACTAGCTTTCCACTGTGTGGGATGAAAAGACTTGGCAGTATCCGCCTCAGTGGTATTTGCCTGTTCAAAAGTTCACAATCTATAGAGTACATTATGTATAAGATAAATTTTAGACTTTTAAAAGAATATGTATAGAAACAATTATACAGGGTGTTAGTAAAGCCTTAATATAAAAAAGTTTAAAACCCATTTTTTTATAATATACGCTAGTGGAAGGTAAATTTTCAAAAATTGTAATAAATTTTCTACTACAGTGGGTATTCAGTCTGCTTATACCGGACTGACTAGAGGATAGTTAGCGCGTACATATCCCGGATGAGTTTTTTACCGTAAGGAAAAAAATAGGGCATATTAGGTAAGTGAAATAGAAGTTATTGGGACAGGTAGTTTTTTTTAAACCATCATCGACCCACGCGCCTGCCGGAGATTGGATATGCGACTAGCGGGACTCCTAGGGCTCCTATGCGAATGTTTTTAAAATTTATTTAATTTAATGATGTAATTATGTGCAATAGTCTATATGTGCGACCGTCAAATGCCACAACATTTTTATATTTATTTATTATTATATATTATGCTTCTAAATAAAAAAAAAACTAATTATGCCAATACCTTCTATTTCACTTACCTAATATGCCCTATTTTTTTCCTGACGGTAAAAAAAGTCATCTTATATGTGGGATTCTTTATTACGTCATAGCTCGTAGCACCCAAACGACTGGATGGTCTTTAATTAATGAGATAACCAAGTTCAAGTCTTATAGGATAGGTGACGTTACAAAAAAGTAAATCTCAACAGCCGCAAGTTATAGTATGTCAAAATAAAAAAAAATGTTCTAGGACTACAATAGGGCTCGTCGTGAGGATTTTGAAAACGTATATTACAAGTGAGCAGCACACGTATGGAGAGCTTCTAAATCACACAGACATTGCCATATTTTTACAGTCAAGTTTTTTTTTTTTAATTAGGTCAAAGGGTTTGTTAGGTACAAACCCTTTGCTTTATACTTTTTCAGTTTAAAAAAAAATCCTGAAAGATTTCGAATACCGTAATACATTATACTAAATATTGTAACTATATGTAAAATTTATTAGAAATGTTTTTCCAAAAGGAAAAACACGTATCTATGTAATTATGGTGCACGCAAGTGCTCCATAATTACAACAGATAGAACCGTGTAACTACTTCATTTCATTTCAGAACCTATTGAATGGAAATAGATTATCAATAACAAAAAATACATTAACTTTTATGTTTTGATGGCTTGCATGAGTATTACCATCTGTCACGTGTCTACAGTACACATCTGAATATTACAAAGTTTTAACATAATGAATACATTATTAGATTATTGTTATGTATAGATGAATACATTATTTTTATGTATAGATGAATACATTATTACATTATTAGGCCTTCCATAGAAGGCCCATGATATTTGGATTCCTAAGCGCTTGTGTTTGGGATGTTTCTGACCTCCAATTTGGGATGGTTCTCGTGATACTACTATGTATGTAAGCTGGGCTTCTCTTCTATCTGAATGATGAACTTTTATTTAGGGTAAATGCGTACAATTTTTCTCACTAAGTGGTTTTTTTTCTTCTTGTTTTTGAATTTAATAATTTTTATGTAATCTATCTGATGCATGCGGTGTTTACATATAATTGTTTGTACATTTAAACTAATATACATAAGGCTTCATTACTTCTAAGCGATGTAACACGCTTTTGTAAACCTATTTAATAAAAATAAAAAAATAAAAATAGGGAAACTTTATTAGGAATCTACTAAAAAACGTTGAACTTCATTTAGTCGATTTTCTACTTCCAGTCGAGTTCCAGATTTTAGTCGAGTTTCCATTCTTGTATCTATCACAGCAAAAAGTTGTTAGTTTCATAGGTTTTTTATATATGGGATTTATTTGAGGTGATCAGAGTATTATTTTTAACAATAATAAGCAAAAATAGGGCTACTATGGACAGATTAAAGAATGATATAACAATGTAACAATTTTTTTTCTAACACTGAGATTGTTTTTTATCAATAATATTACGTCTTGCTACAACCTCCTTCGGACTTGTAACATTGCATATCAAGCAACAATTGTAAGAAAGAGTACCATTATGCGGAATCATAAAAAAATTACTTTTCGTCCCCTGTAATTTCTAGTACGTAAGTTGCTTTGTTGGAATAAATTATTAATTCGTGATGATGGGACATGAATAGAACGTCGCGTCGATGCATATTAATTTGAAGGAAAGAGTCGCTAGAAATGGACACGGGGTATCATTACGACACAATTAAATCCCGGGAACTCCGAGGTTATTTTATAAATTATTTTCAGTAAACTGTGCAGAGGGAAATTACGCGGATTTGCCATAAACAGTTTAGGGCCTTTTGTGCATTCACGCCAATAAAAGGTGAAATGATGTTGTAATAGATACAACACAACGCGATTAGAAGCATTTGAAATGTGGCGTTTGCGAAGAATGGAGAGAATAACTGGATGGAAATAAAGAGGAAGGAAGAGGTCCTGAAGATGGTTAATATAATGGATGGTTAATAATGAGAAGAGAATGTTTTTGAAGATCGTTGAAAACAGAAGGGAAATATGCTGAGTCATCTGATACGACACGACAACTTTATCAAGAACATTATTGAAGGAAAACTGGAGGGGAAGAGGAAGGTCTAGAAGAACATACATGGTACAAGTATAAAGGAAAAAGTAAATGCCGAGTCGTATCAGGAAGTCAAAGAAAAGTCGGAATGTAGAGAAGTGTGGAAAGGACTCCACCGACCAGAGCATAGCTCTTAAAATGAAGAGAGAGATTGTTTTTGATGCTTTTGCACTTGCAATTACATTTTGTCACTCACTGACTCACTCACTGTCAGACCATCAAATCCTTTAGCATACTTCCAGCAGACTTGAAATTTGATATATATTTATGTGTATATGAAGGGAAAAGCCCAAAATCCATAAATCCCTCGAGTTTGGGCGTATATTATTCGTTTTGACGAATCCAAAATAATGCACTAGGTGTCAAGGATCAGATGATGGAGCCAGGAAACTTTAGCGTGTTTCTTAATTTTTTTAAACTACATATTCTAGTTTGCACGCGTAATAAATAGGATCGGAAAAAATCATGACTTTTTATTATAATCAATTTTTTTAGATTCTTGTGCGGCGGTTAGGGTTGTTCTTAGGGCGTTTAGCGCCCGTTTAGCCGCCAGCAGGTAGGTATAGAAAAAAAGAATACCAATTTGATTGAATTTAGTGGGTTTATTCTACAAACAGCTCACTCCCCTGCACCCCTCGGCAAATCTCCCGTACGGTCACTGGCCTGAAGGTGTTGGAGCCGCAGTGGACGTAGCCCTCGAGTCCTCTCGTAGACGAGGACGAGGTTTAGGCTGGATCAGCGGTTTTCGGGGGAGGTGGATCTACCCCGAATGTCTCCCAGGTGCAGACCTGGATGTCGACGCCGACAAGTAGTCACTCAGGACCTTGATCCCTAGAGGGATCTTCCGTAGTGTACTTAAGAGGGTTCAGATGGCAACCGAAGCAGTGTTCTCCCGGTAGCAAGGTCGCGGTCAAACAGAGCCGATTCGGGTTCCCCCACTCTAATTAGAAATCGTCTTAACGACGTCATCGCAACCGGACAAATTAGCGTACCGCAAAACCGTGGTGAGACCCTTTTTAAATAAAATAATAATTTGAGGGTTCCGTAGGGAACTTTTATTAAAAAGATGAAGTAGTGTGTGAAATAATAAGTAACTTTAAAGGTACAATCGTAACGGCGCTAGACGCAACGTTACACTTGGTTTCATTGATTATAATAGTATTTTTTTATGTTTCTATTCAGGACACAAGTATTACACTATCTGACACAAAGATCCATAATTAAAATCAGAGATGTGGTATATAGCTATTCCCGCAAATAATGGGGTTTCCGGATCAGTATAATCCAAATTCGGCCTCATCTTCACTTATTTTCAGGTATGATTGAGGTCAAATCTTAACCAGTTGTGCATGTAAAAAAAAATAATGATTTTTATGAAAACATCTTCGTAATAAAGGCATATTGTGTAACAAAATTCAGTGATTGTATAAGGTAACAAGTAAGTTTTCCCAAAGCAGTCACCAATCGAAGGACCCTACGGCTCACATTACCGAAGATCAATCAAGGCGACTACGATTTCAAGGCCTCGGTCTCACAAAAGAAATAGGAAAACAAGGAGGGCTCAGTACTCACACATCGCTAGTCGAAAGGTTTCACAAAAAAAAATCGCTACGATTTTGCCACCAAGCCGATTTTACAAAACAAAAGCGTCAGTCGGGAAAAATAAAGTGCGCCTACATTGCGGAGGTAACATATGAAGGGAAGTAAGTTACAAAGAGCATGCGGGCTGTGGGCAGGGCACGCGTGGAGCGGTACACACCTTTGTGTCACATTAATACAAGGGCGGCTACATAATGCGAGAGTAACTACACCTTCCCTTCACCCACCGCTCACCGGGCGCGTTTCCAGGATGTCGACGCCGCGCCGCCGCAGGCAAGGCAATTGTCTCATTTATCTAACTTCCACAGAATTCCTCGTGAAATACAAAGAAATATAAAACATTACTTTGTTAGCGTCGACTTGTATTAGTTACATAGTTAAAAGCATTTAAATAATGTTCCGTTGGCTTGAACTAAGTTATACATAACTTAATGATCCTTGTCCCAAATAGGGTGGTCAGAATTACCCCGAACAAGCATTTGGGTGTTATAAACATTAAAAGTTTAATACTTGCAACAATATCCACATTTCACCTTTCGAAAACACGTGAAGTCCCTTAGTCTTAGGAAGAGATGGATTAGTTCTATTCTTATTACGTGCAGGAATTTTTAATTAAGTAAGACTCCCAATTATGTTAAGGATGCCTCGCACCAAATCTTATTTAAATAATAAAAATAAATAAACATTTAGGACACTTAAACCAATCACCTAGTCCCAAACTAAGCGAAGCTTGTACTATGGATACTAGATAACAGATAAACATATATAAATATTTATATAGACATCCATGAATCGTGAATAAATGTTCCTATTCATCACACAATCGGAGGACTCAGCAGGTTGCTGGCAGGTCCTGCTAAGACTTCACGCACAACGCTGGTTCCAGACGCCCTTTTACCTTCTAAGATCTTATCTAAATCTGCCGCCAAACAACAATGTTAATAGCATTGTTGTGTTCCGGTAGTTAGACATAAGATAGCCAGTCGCCCAAATGTGTTGGGTTATCCGGATAAACGCTTAATGTCGAAGTCAATTGTCAAAAAGTCAAAAGTGATTGAGATTATGTACGAACCCATCGTGCATAAAAAAAAACCTTTTAAGAAACTCCCTCACCGAGAGCATACACAGTTACATTGTACAATATTTACATGGAGAAAAAGTAGTTTTCCATTCGTGTATGTGTTTGTGTGTAGTGTGTATTTATTACAAAAATATCGTGCAATTTGTATGCAGGATTTCATCGTTTGTAAAATGGAAGGTAAATAAACCGATTTACAGCCTAGTGAGAGGCGGCGGAGCCCCAAAAGTGAGGATGTAAAAGGATGATAATTAACTTAGGTTGTTTTTGACGACCGATTAGTGTAGTTTCACAATTAATAATGAAATATTATAATATAAAATAATAATTAATAATTTTGTAACAAAACTCCTTTCTTTTAAAAAAGAGCAACCTCTCGAGTTTCTGGCTTGTTCTTCTCAGGAGAAAAGTGGCTTTTGAACAAGCAGTAGCTTAAAAAATGTAAAATCTGACTATTTTAAGTGTACCCTGTGTACCTACAAAATAAAGCATTTTTTGATTTTTGAGTGGATATCAGCGCAACCAACGGTTGCGGGTTGAACGGAGCGGGGGGTAAACGTTTGTGTGATGAATACGAACATTTATTCCCCAGTCATGGATGTTTATATTGGGTCTTTACCTATGAAATTGGAGTTTTTTTTTTCGTTAATCACATGTACCAATTCCTGCGATTAAACTTGCAATGACCAAATCTCAGACGACATGACACACGTCTATTTCACTCTCTAATCTTGTTCATACATGCTCGTCGGTTTAGGGCACTCTTGACTTGGCCTTTCTTTATGACGTCGCCGATTTCATCATGGTATGTTCGCCGTGGTCTTCCCCTATCAACACTACCATCCGCATTCGTTTCGTATATCTCTTTCGTAAGTCTTCTTTCATTAATCTTCTCCACGTCTAATCCATCTTAACATACCTTGTATAGAATAAAATACATAGCGGGAAATCCTATTAAATTGAGTTGCACCATAGTAAACAACTCGGTAATAAGCTTACTCATAAAGCTCTCGACCAACACTTTAATTATTTCCGTTTATCAGACAATGAAAATCTGCGTACATTTTCATGATATTAATTTTAAATTGAAAGGAAACAATATTCTATCGAATTGGAATTGGAATTTATGAATTGAACTGAGTGATCAAATAAACGCCCTGCACAATTTGTAATAAAGCCTCCTATTGTTCTGTGAATAAAACGTTAAGTTTTTATTGGGCAACACGACCTATCTATAATTATTGCCAAACCCACCAATCAGGTAAGTATTGCCAACTTGTAACTAATATTATAAACACGAAAGTTTGGATTTTTGTTCACTTGTAGCTCAATCACTGCGAAACTACTTTAGGTCATTATAATTTTTACCATTGACTCGAAAAGATGAAGAAAGCTGCGAAATGGACGAAGAGAGTTTGGAAATAATTTTGTATATAGACAGAACTTACCCTGAATTAAAGCATAGGATTTTTTTATCCCCATTAAGTGAGCCCGCGGAATAAAAAAATTAAATACAAAGTCATCTTCACTTAACATCAGGTGTGATTGAGGTCAAGTACCAACTCGTTGTGTATAAAAAAAAATTTTCCACTTGATTGAAACACCTTAACAAATATAGAATTATGCAAACGTGACAGAGGTTGGGGTCTTTGCCGTTAAAACATGCAAATCTATAGATTTTTTTAGTGTCTCTTAGTCGCCTATTAATAAATCCAGGAAAAGATTTGATTCTATTCGTGCCGAAAACATCCTGCACTTTTCAAACTTATATCTCGCAGGTAGGTAGTTAAATAAGCCGTTCAATTGAATGCCGGAATTGGTAATTGAGTTGCCTAGAGGGTAGGCACTGTGTGGACTTTTTAGAAGATCCTAACACGACCTAACCAACCCGCTCTGAGCACAGTTTTCAGTAACAGCGGAAATGTCCAACGTACATTACGATCCAGGCGCATTGAATTGAGCATCTATATTATATAAAGCCGGGTCAACTGCGCCTGTTGTATCGAAACATTAATACAAATGCATTGGAACAAAGGGGCGTGGCCATGCCTATTTGTGTATACACAATGTTTTTGCTTTCCGTGGCGGAAGGAAACATCTCGCGCGGATGAAGAGGGGAAGACTTGTCCATTTCGCATCGTATCGGAATTCATAGGTTATATTTTTAATGTTTGACGAGTTTGACCTTAATCTCAACTGATAGAATGTGATCGAGAATGAAGCACGCGATTCCGGATAAATATTTAATATCGAGGTTTTAAGCCTACTACCTACAAATCGTCTGAAAAACTCAATCTCAATCCCCTCGTCAAAACTAATTTTGATGTCAAATTTTGTCCAAGAACGGCTTGTGTATGAAAACGAATGGTGTTTTGTTTTATGTGTAATATTTCAATAAAGCACGTGCACAAGAACCGGCTTTAGGGATGTTACGCAGTTTCGATTCTGGCTCCGATAAGTCGGAACTTCTGATTGGCATTATACCACCGATTCCGACTATGGTTCCGATAGGTACTTTCAATCGAAGGTTTTGATCGGATGTCGAAGCATGGCAGGGAGGGACAGTGGGAACAACTTTTTGGTGGTGCTGGCCTTATCTATGTGCCGTTAAGAAATAGATTAGACGGAGACAAAGCTGCGAAGCTTTTGTTCATTTAACATAAATAAATAAATATCCTTCGACATACACACGATGCTATCTAGTTCCACTTTAAGCAAGTATAGGCTTGTGTTGTGGATACTTATTATAAATGAAAAAATCCTAGACTCGGGTACACGTGTTATACAAACATATGCCCTAGCGGGATTCGAACCCGCGACCTCTTGATATTGTGGTCAGAGTTTCTAACCACTACACCAAACAGGTTGTCAATAAAATATAATACTTTTCAGCTGACTGAATAATATTTATGCTAATTGATTTTATAAGGTGTGCACAAATTTCGCTTCTGCCATTCCGATTCCGATAAATAAAATTTAATAACTCCGATTCTGACTTCGGTTTCGCCAAACCACCTCTATAACATCCCTAGTGTCTATAACACGCGGTCCTCGCGTCGACCATTATTAAAAAATATAAAATCGCACGCATTTCTCACGATAAATTTCACCTCCACCTAGGGTTGCCAGATGAGAACTTGAAAAAGGAGGGCATGTTGGTCAAAAAAGGATAATTTTCTGTAAAAAAAGGAGGACATTTAACAATTATACCATTTTTTAATACTATATTACTTTATTTTATTCATATTTAGCTGAACTGCCAATTTTTGCGAGAAGTTCTTGATTTTTTTAACAAATAATCATGAAAATCTTCACATGTCATGGTTTTGCAGTTGTATTGAGTAAGAATTATGGATTTCACTGACGGCACACTTAATCTGTTCCTCTCTTTGTTTCACTGAGTATTGATCAGTGAAAAAACTCTTTCCACGACACGAAATGTTGAACGATGTTTAGCGTTTAGCACAAAGGAGGACAAACAGTAGGTAAGGGAGGACGGGAGGACAAATCATGGAAAAGGAGGACATGTCCTACTTTTGGATACCATCTGGCAACCCTACCTCCACCATGTAGGCAGGTAAACAAAAAAAAAAACAAAGCCCACAGCGTAGTTCCCGATAATAGATTTATCGAAACGCATCGACGAAATTGAATATTGTACACATTTTTCAGCGAAACATTTGCCTGAATTACTACGCCTGCCCCTTCGGCATGTGTTAATTTATCGAGTTCAGTGAAGAGTGTGAAATGGCATTTATTCATTTTAAATTCAAATTTTCCCCGTATTCATACACGTGGGGAGTCCTATTTACAATATTCATATTTTTCAAGTGATTACTGCGTGTGAATATTTTAAATAGTGAATTGTGTTGTTATTGAAAGGTGCTAACCGACGAGTGACGGATTTATCGTTTTTGTTATTCATTGGAAACCTTTGTTTGTACATAAGCGGCTGAACCTATTGGGAAACGGTTGATCGCGAATGTTTGATAGATCACTTTAAATTTTTCAAATAAGTTTTATTTCGTAAGTTATAAGAATAACATATGAAATTCACAAGGCAGACTACCCAGAGAAGAACAAGCAAGAAACTCAGGTATTTACACAATTTATGATTCGACAAAGAAATGAAAGAAAACAATATACTCACGGTCTTGCTGGAAAAATCTCTTTTTAGAGATAAGCTTGCACCTTTGTACATCCTCTTTATTGCTGTACTGTTTTTATGATTAGTGTACTAACTAACTAACTTAACTATAAATAAATAAATAAATAAATAATAAATAAATATACTGTATATCGCCGAGAGGTTCATGTCCATGCATTCTTATCATCTAGACAGTCAGTAATTTTATAATAGCCTTTAGCACATAGTTTCCGTTAATGATGATTTGGCAAATTTTGAATGTCTACCGGAACCTTATTATAAAAGCGTACACATTGGTGTCGATTCGGATGTACAACGAACTAAATTAAATTTAAATTATATGTATCCTTTTCTAACCACTAATACATGAAAAGGACGACATATAATTAAGTCCTGTCAAATTAAGTAAAAGGATCAAAACAAGCACTTCTTTATCAATATTAGGTGTACACCTAGCGACGTCACGATTAAAATACTATGGAGCGACTTGTTTTGACAGCTCTTAACTTAATTTGACAGGACTTAATTTATAGTCGTCCCTTTCATGTTAATAGTGCTAGAAAAGGATGTATCTGCTTTAAATTTAGTTAGTTCGTTGTACATCAGAATTGACACCATTGTCCCTTGAATGACTTTGTGTAAGCGACTGCTACGAACAGCAAGTTTATTTTTTCAGTTCAGCAATTTTGAAGAGCTGGTGTTTGGGATAAGATAGCCGTCCCCCAAATTAATTGGAGGTACCGGGGAGCGCGTTTCCAGATTCGGCTTCATGTTCACTTAACATCAGGTTTAACTGAGATCAAGTGCTGATAATGTTAATCGGTCATGCATAAAACATCGCACAAGGGAACGGAAAGCTTCTAAATAAAGATTAAAACAGGTGATTTGTCTTTATGGTTTTCAATATATATTCACCTAACCATAAACTAACATTTTTTAAATATACACCATATCAAACTTATTAAAATTTTTGTAATAACAAAATCCATAACTTTCCTTACATCTGATAGATAGATAGATAAGCATTTATTTGCATCCATGTACACGCACATAACAAATTTTACATATGAAAAATACAACTAAAACAATAAAACCCAAGTACAGAAACAACAAATATTATGTGTGCGCCGCAGTATCAAAAAGGCTAAAGCTCAGTGTATGGATTTGCCCGAGGCGGGCAAAACACTGATATTCTGCTGAAACCTGAGGGTTGGTCGTGGAACAAATGGAATTTTGAAATGTGTTTGGTGTTATCAAATTAAAACTAACGTTATAAATTAATATAGTGTAAGATTATTCCCGTAACATATTGGATTCAATTAATAAAATATACCTAATTAAGTTATTGAACCAATTATTATTATTATAGAATAAATTGATAATTAATACAAAATAAAGAAATTATTGCAATTTTCGATTTCATATTCTATACACGTTATAATAAACTATTTCAATTTGTGATGCCCAAGCTATGGATCCAATGAAAAATATGACTGCGTGTTTGTTGAATGAATAAAACACAAAAAAGAAAATTTCCACGCTTCTATTTAGAAGCAACATTTGTTGTCGTTGAACCTGCAGCCGCGGCACATCCGGCAAAAGAAGTAACATAAAAATTCGCAGGTGATATCAATGTTATTGGCATACACGTCGCTGTGACTACATGGACTGGGGGCCAGTGATATCCGGACCGGACGGTGACAGGTAGTAATGAAGCGCAATTTAGGCGACATCGAGAGCCTGTACCGTTTATACGGCTATAGAAGGGGGTTTGGGTGGGTGCATTAATTGATTCCACACCGCCGCCGGCGCCGCCCGCCGCCGGTGCAGCACACAGAAAGGGTAAAACCACACACGACGAATATAAATGAAGTTTTTCTTTACATATGAAAATGAGGATGAATTAAAGGCTAACTAAAGAGATACACGAAGAGAGTAGCTCAAAGGGTGAGAGTACCACGATGAAATGAGCTGTGTACATAAGCAGCATATCAGACATACATACGAGTATATAGATATTCAGACACCTTCAAACGCTTTCAGATACACCGTAATCACCATATTATATGAAGATAGAAAGTTACCGCTTACAGAAAATCACTTTAACTGAACAAAAAATTACAGAAAACATTGAATGGCTTTCCCTTTTGGGATTCTTCCAGAATCAAGTCCGTCACGGGAGTGACAACATTACAGATAACAGTGAAAAGTCGAGTGCGCGATAATCGCCCGTTAGACATTTCACTGTCGATAGACATCAATATATTGGTCACTTTTGCACGCACATTATGGGTGTCAAAGAGATAGATATGCCAATGTCTATCGACAGCGAAATGTCGACTGTGAGAATCGGGGTCCTGGACACACAAAGCAATGCCATAATATACATAGATAGTTACACTATTACAATTTAATGTTATTAATAATAAAAAAGTAAGCCAAAATTTTGCCAAAATAAGGATGGTAACACTTCAAATTAGTGGGACGGGGGATGTCGGGGATAAGGACTACATTCACGTAACGTAAAATCCGACAATTGAAGAACAGGTGTTCGTAGCCTCCGTTAAGAAGATGATGGCAGAATAAGTGATATACTGTAATATTTCACTGTAACGTTAATCGTCTTAGTAAAATAAAAAGTAGGGCACGTGTTACCGACTAGCGTGTGTGAACGACTTTATGAGAGTGAATGAAGCGAAAGAGGTGGGTCAGGATCGTAACAAGTGGCAGTCTGGGGTATCTGCCCCTGCCCCTTTGTAGAAACAGGCGTGACTTTATTTATGAATGTAAAATGTCGGTTTTTCATCATTGGAACTTAGGTTGTCATTAAAGTATATACCTAATACGATAGCTATTTATTTGTTATTCAAAAAATATCTCTATTATATTAGAAACTTAAAGTTCAAAATCAAAACCATTTTAATAAAACTCTATGGGTATAAGCACGATACAAAAGTTCAACTAGTGAGTAGAATACCTTTCTTAAATATGTAAACATAAAATTTATAATCGCATTTCCGAGTTAATACGGGGAAGCCTTATGTAACTAGCTTATGCGTATAAAGTTTCATTACAATATGGGTTTATTCATTTCAAAAAACTTTGTATGAAATGTCACTCACGAGGAATAACTTCAGGTATTTATAAATCGTGCACCTTAACT
Organism: Oegoconia quadripuncta; assembly: GCA_949316235.1. Taxonomy (NCBI): domain Eukaryota; kingdom Metazoa; phylum Arthropoda; class Insecta; order Lepidoptera; family Autostichidae; genus Oegoconia; species Oegoconia quadripuncta. The sequence goes on along the minus strand of OX438742.1, from coordinate 4,309,551 downwards.
GTGTGTATCTATCCTGAACCTTATAAGATAATCTCCCGATAAGGATCAATCAGCCGTTAGATTAAGTACTTAAACTAGGGCAATTAGCTTGGCCCATATAACCAACTGAGCAGCTTGTTACTGATCCTCAAGTTATCCGCCGACCCCTTTCCTAATCCTCTAATTTCTTAAGATTGACAAAATAAATCGAAATTATCTAAATTGGCCGTGAATTCTTGTTGGCTCGTGGATTGTGTGTATACTTGCAAAGGTGGGGTTTGGGGTAACTAAAATATTAGGCAAAGATATAAGCCAATATAACCCAAATTCCATACACAATAATAGGGGAACGAACATTTTTCTTTGAAAACTGGCATATCCACCCGCCGCCATTTTGATTTTTTTTTCAATGTTTCCGCGCACGGTGAGAGTTATATATTGGGTCTTTATCTATGAAATTGGAGTTTTTTTTCTTCGTTAATCATATGTACCAATTCCTGCAATTTTCAAAGCTATATCCAAATTTGTTTTTATTTGGAAAATGGAATATTATTTCAAGGTTTCACATGAAATATTTTTATATTTCTGGGCTAAATCACATAATAAAAAAAATTTGAACTGAGCTCTTTTCATGTGCTTTCCATAATCATTTCTTAGATTCGCTGAAACTTTTATAAAGCGGTTACTTTTAAAAATTAACGCTGCCTATACTTAACTTAATGTTATCCGATAATACACACAAAGTTTAGCTAAATTTGGATTTGCCGTTCCCAAAAAAAATCATAAATGTTTGTATGGAGAAAACAGTCTTAATGTAATTCTTCATACAAAACGCCATTTTCATAGGTAAGGACCTAATATATGTATATGGATAGAGGATAATTTATGAACAAAAATGACAAGTAATATGGTACCCTAAAGTGTCACGTTCCCGAGACATTTGGAGGTAAAGATCGCAATTTGGAGGCAAAATAAACATCCATAACTCGGGTACAAATGATTGTCATTGTTCTTATGTTTTTAAAGGCATCAGCGATTTATAGACCCAAATATGGTATCTAACTTGACACATGGGAACAAAATGAAAGCAAACACGTGACTCAGAATATTTAAAATGTGGCATTTCGTTAGCAGTAGGTAGTTCCATAAACAAATATTACATGGCGCCGCAAAGTGGTATTTTAAAACGGGCTATAGTTGTTTATATTCATTTCCAGAACCAGACGTTAACGCGAGTAAAAAGCAAGCTAGAAATGTTTTTCTTGGAAATCTCAGAAACACGTCGCCCCTCTCAAAGTTATTAAAGTTATGCTGCGACGAGGTGAAAAATAAAGCTTCCTTTTCAATGTTACGAGTAAATAAATCAGCGAAATATATAATCGGAGTTCAGGTGGTTCAATTCAAGTGGCCTTAAGAAGGCGATATCCGACCGACAAGGCAATAAGTGATGGTTACTTACTCGATGTAAAAGGGAATTTTCGAAGAAATAGAAATCGGGAACTTCTAATTAGAGCGATGAAATTTTCTGTGAAATTCATGAGGCGTTTGACATTTCCGAGAAAGAAATGTAACGGTTAAATCGATCGCGCTTCAATATCAGTAATTAATTTAACCCTTTCAATTGAATAACGTTATGATGGTGACTTTTGAAGGAGCACTCGTATACGCAATTCGTTTGCAATAAGCGAAGTTATGCAACTTTCCAAATTCAAAATAAATTTATTTCGCTGGATGCAATTATCACTTGAAAACGTGCATTTAAGTCAATATTAAAATTATTGGCTCATCGCCCCCGAGAAAAACTAGCAAAGAACTCGAGGGTTGCTCTTTTTAAGTAGATTGGTTACAATGTGTAATATTATATTGGATAATTAGATTATATGTCGCCGAGCGGTCTATGTCCATGTTTGCTTATCATCGAGACTGTCAGAAATTTTAATAATGTTTTGTAAAAATATCTGCTTTATAATTGAATTTATATAAAACAGCGTTTCCCATGGATGTTATTCGGCCTCGTTTGGCACTTTCAAACAGTTAGTCCCCGTTTGTTTTCAATTGAAGGCAGTCGTTAGGCCAACGCGGTGGCCTAAACACTGGTAATCAAGTTGCCACTAAGATTCGATTGACGGATTATTATTGACGGAAGCCAATAATCCGTCAATCGAATCTGTCCCCTGCTGCTACTGCGTATGAACTTTTAAAAGGGAAAAAAGTTTTTCTTTTGTAATCAAGCATTAGTAAACATCTTAATGAACTGCTCGAAGAGACAAACAGGCCACTTTCAAACAAAAAAATAACATCGGCTCTACAAGTTTACGACCGACTGGCGTAGTAGATAGTGACCCTGTCTGCGAAACCAATGGTTGTGGGTTCGAATCCGGGGTTAAATGTTTGTGTGGTGAATACAAATATGCAGGTGTATATGAATACTTAAGTATGTTTATCCGTTAGCTAGATACTAGTATCTATAGCATAAGTATTATGGTGTATGTTGGAAATATAAAATTTAAAAAAATATATTTATTTTGAAGGGAACATTTGTTTGCTGTGCATAAAAACCGGTCAGGTGCGAGTCGGACTAGCGCAAAAGGGCCCACATATGGGGTTATATTTTACCAGATATTTTAAATAGTACTCCTGGTGAACTACATTCACATAACATAAAACAATGTAAAAATGCATTGAAGATGTACTTTATAGATGGAACTATGTAGGTGTATGAAACTTTACAGGTTTCCGAAGGCGTCTTATAGTGAAGATTGTTCAAATAATATTCTATGGATAAATAAACCATTAAAAAAATTTATGGATTTCAGTCAGACTAGTGGCCATCTGACAGTCAGTGTTATTAAGCCGGCCCCTATAAAGCCACCGACTTGGCTTAACGAGTACCTTCGATTGAAAACAATAAACGGATATAGTAGTATTAAAATGTCACTAGTGGTCACCCATCCAATGACTGACCGTGTCAGATATTGCTTAACTCCGCTAATCGAAAACGTATAGCGAATGAGACTGCGCTACGAGTGTTTCCCTGCTTGCAACTGCTTGCCGACGGAAGTAAAACTATTTTCATGCGTAAATATAGAATACGCAGAACCAAAAGAAAACACATGACGTTGTAAATTCACCAGTGACTATTGACCTCAATTTACTGAACTATTTGCCTTTCCAATGACTCTATCAGAAACTAAATCACATTGCATTAACTCCTAATTGAATTATCCATTCGGTGGAATCAGAAGACGATCATGTTTTCGCTTTAATTCGATTAAGCTATCTCCTCAATCAAATTAATTGGAAAAACGATAGCCTGAAGTCTAGGACGAATTATATTTCACTTTACAAATTGCAATATTCAAAGCTGAAAAATTATGAAGACATTTTTGGGTACTTTGCGGGAATACGAAAAATATTTCAAATATGGAAGTGGCATCGGAGCGTGGTACTCTTCTATTCTATTTCCTAAGTAACCGACTCTGAAAAATGAGAAGGTACTATATTCATTTGTACATATTTCCTTTTTTTTATAGTAAGCCATATTTTCGTCAATTCTTAACCGATTTTGATGATTATTACAAGTCTAGAGTGAATAGGCATTTACTGGGTGCGCGTGATACATCTTCGGCTACATCGTCACTTTCCATCAGGTGAGATTGTAGTCAAACGCGAAAACGGTTTTTAATTTAAAAAAAAAAAAAAAAATTTGTTTGTTTAATGTCTGACGATGCAGAACCGTACTGATGTCGGTTGTGTTGCCAATTTATGGTGGTACTATTATACAAACAGTAATTTCTTCCTGCAATAAAATATTTTTTAAATTTAAAAACCTCCGACGTCTTACAAATATGCCAACCAAAAACGATAAAACCTTTAAAAACATAGATAAGCAACATATTCCCTAGTATAAAGGAAACCCCATTCAAATCGGACCACGAATTACAGAGATACTCGTAATAGACAGAACGCATACACAAGGCCATCAAACCACATAATTTCGATGTTTTCGTCGAATATTAATTAAACATGAATACACTGTACAAGTATTCTTTGTAGGTACATATCATGTTTACAGCAACAACATCACGGAACAGTCGAAATGAAAAAAGTGACTGGAAACAGTTGGACGAGGCAAATGGAGGGTCGGGTCTGGGGGCGCATTGTGGTAAGTGTACATCCTACAGCTCAGGATAAAGGCTGACAATTGACTGTGATGAAACCATAGAAGAGCCGTCATGCTGCTACTGCGTGTGTACGTCATAAAGTTTTTAGGTAAATTTCATATTTACAATAAAAAATTATAGAGCCGACAATACGAAAATCGGCGTCATGAAATACGTCATCAGCCCATAGGAAACGATGCTTTTAATATAATTAGAGCATGTGCACGCCATTCGGTCATAGGACATGCGTTTTCTTAAAGACTGCTAGCGCATGTGGAAGTCGCTCGGCTATATGCTGGTTTCGTAGTGACTGTAAACATGTTTACGTAATAACTGTGAAATAACCTTAATACCAAGCAGAAAAATTATGCGGTCGAATATTTTTATATCTGTTTCTGTAATATGGAAATAAACGCTTTATCTATCTACTTTTCTAGAAGCTGCTAGAGCATGTTAACGTCATTCAGCCATGGGATATGCTATTTTTGTAGAGACTTAGGGCAAATTTAAATATGTATGATTATCCGTTATCTAGTTCCCATAGTACAAGCTTTGCTTAGTTTGGTACAAGATAATTGGTGTAAGTGTCCGAAACTATTTATTGACTATTCAGCTGTATACTTTTTTATAGACTGCTAGCGCGAGTGTAAGTCATTAGACCATAGCACAGACCATAGGCACAGAATTAATATAGTACCACCGTAGGTCTGTGGACCCATAGATATATATTTCATTATTATTTGTTTCTAGAGACTGCAATGTATGCTAATTGGACACATCATGTTGTTTATCACCGTGCTTATTGCTTTCCTGTTCTCATTACGTATTGGATCCAATACAATTTTGGATATAACTAAATAGAAGGTTTGCCATGGCCGGCCATCCGAAACGGTTGTAACCAAGTTAAGCGTCCATTTGCCTGCCCGCGGTACGGTAACCTAGTTAACGTAGGTATTGCTTGTGTAGTTTGGAAAATATTTTACGCTGCATTCGATGCGATGGGAGTGAAAAAGGGTTGCACCCACAGAGAGGCCGGGAAGCGCAGGGAGTGCCGAATTAGATTTTTCTATTTTGCGAAAAACCCCCACTCTGTCACCCACTCTGTCAAACAAAGTGAGGAGTGGTTGGTTGTAGGTAAGTAGCTGTCTAGAATGGCTCATTTTAAAAACGGATAATAACTTTTGTGCATCTTTAAAAAGACTACATGTCAAATTTTAATTTATTTGTGCAACCACGCCGCAATTATACCTGCTCGATCTCGATGACGCAAACTGGTTAATAGTCACTTGCAATCGATTTTATTATGTTATTTTATATATTGTAAGGTCTTATAAAAAATAATATGCAACTGCGTTAATATTGGGTCTTTACCTATGAAATTCGAGTTTTTTTTCTTCGTTAATCATATGTACCAATTCCTGCGATTTTCAAAGCTACGAGTATATCCAAATTTGTTTTTATTTGGAAAATGGAATATTATTTCATGTTTCACATGAAATATTTTTTAATTTCTGGGCTAAATCACATAATAAAAAAATATGAACAGAGCTCTTTTCGTGTGCTTCACATAATCATTTCTTAGATTCGCTGAAACTTTTACAAAGCGGTTTCTTTTAAAAATTAACGCTGCCTATACTTAACTTAATGTTATCCGATAATACACACAAAGTTTAGCTAAATTTGGATTTGCCGTTTGTATGGAGAAAACAGTCCTAATGAAATTCTTCATACAAAACGCCAATTTCATAGGTAAGGGCCTAATATTAATTATAGTATTCGAGTTTACTATTGTGAAATAACACACAACATGTTGTAATGCTTTTAACCGACTTCAAAAAGGAAGGGGGTTCTCAATTCGACTGTAGGTATGTTTTCTAAGTTTGTACGCCGATATCTCCGACATTGGCGGTTGATTCTCGTAATTGTAAATGAAATGAGATACCGACAAATTTATCCCATTGCAATTTCAGCACAATCGCTTCTGTAGTTTCCTTATAATCATAGTAAACAGCAGAATAGCATTATATATTTAGACGATTGTGTAGTTTTTGAACAGGGAATCTACGTGTAGATGCAGTTTGGGCGAAAAAGTGTACAGAAGGTCGGTTTGATTACCAATAACTATGACAAATCGAAGATCGTCAGGTCGAGCTGGTATACCCCTAACGCCCACCTAACCTGAGCGAGATGGGCCACGGCACAAAAATAATGGCAAAAACGCTAAAATATCAAAAAGAGAGAACTAACAGCTATTTAACAAAAAAAAACCGACATCCTTGGATCAGTCACAACAAAGTAACAAATAATTTTAATGAAACACTCCTACCTCTGTATCTGTTATTTTCCATGTACGCTAAATGTATTTTAAAATTATTTCAAACTGTATTTAAATGTCACTATTCATGAGAAATATTTTTGTAGCTCGTACAGCGAGGTCGAGTTACTGCAAACCGCCGCGTTACGATACGGTTTGAATAAGTTATATCTGTGTTGAGAGCAGCGTGTTCGCGTAGAGACTACGCCGTAGACCGTAGATTCGCGTAGACATACAGATTTCAAGTAGCTCTACAAAAATGATTTTTGACGAAGCTGAAAGCATTTTTACGATCAAATGTGTTTAGGAGTAGTGAAGGATTTTCCGTCTGCGTGCTGCCGGCCAGCTGCTCAGCCACCGCACCCACCAAATTTCAGTAAGCCCAAGGATGTGTATGACAGTAAAGCGCTGATCGACTGTGAATAACTACGTACGTAGAGATGATCTCATATGGATTGCTTAGTTGCCGAGTAAAATTGGAAGAGCAATGAGTTTTGCTTGCATCTATCGTATTTTCCAGGGGGGTATTGAGTTTTCCGGGGTGGCCACCGTCCACCCTTGTCCCCATCCACCTAGCGCCCATGGGCATAATTTCCATACAGCAAACGGCAGCACGTTTAGCGAACTCTCCACCCACCTTATGGCTAAGTTTAATAATAGCCACACGCTGTTGTATCGTACATTTTCCCATGGATAAAATGGCAAATGTAACACGGCTTTGAAGTTTGACAGCTGTCAGTTCCCGACGTGAAAATACTAGACTAGACTAATCGATCGAAGAATAGTCGGAAGGTAAGAGATATAGAAATGCGTTCTTAGGAACCATGTTATCGATTTTACAGTTATTGTTTTATAAAATTTTCAAAAAATCCCATACACGACTCGAGGATCGAAGCCGAATGTAATCGGAAAAAATCGAATGCCATTAATAAATAACTAAAATTGGTTAGTAAGGTTTTAAGATAAATGTTGCTTTCGCCCTTGTCTCCACAATTAAAAGGAAAATGATGTATCTAATTATATTATTAAAGTCAATGCTTTAATACAATAATCAACTCTTTTAGATTTTGTTATTGCCTTTTATAAGGTTCCAGTATTCATTCAAAATTTACTTTTAAATAAATTCAAATCAGACATAGGCCGGTAGATGATATTCAGTCTAATTACACATATAGTAATTTTTATTTCCTTGATTTGTCGAATTACAAGTTATTGTAACCAAAAACCTACTTAATAAGCGCAACACTTGAGTTTCTGCTCGTTCTTCTTTGGGGAGTCCGCTTTGTGCTTGAGCAGTTATTTTAATACGTATTTAGTGAAAAAATGCACCAATTTCAAGAGATACTTTAACCTTATGCAATACTAGCTTTCCGCCCGCGGCTTTATCTTTATCGCGAAAATTTGTTTATGCCGCGAAAACTACTCACTTTATCGGGATGAAATATATCCTATGTCTCAAACCTATATACCGAATTTAATCCAAATCCGTTTCGCCGTGATACAGCAACAAACAAACAAATAAACAAACAAACAAATAAACAAACAAACATCCCAACTTTCGCTTTTATAATATTACTTATATTTTTTTTTATATCACAATTTAATTATTATACGGAGTGAAATTTTATAAGTGTAATTCCTGTTTACTCATAGAGGAATTCAGCCAAAAATTGTTGGATTTCCACACTAAAAGTGATTTCAGGATGGTTTATTTTATATGGGTAATCGAAAAATTTTTGATCCAATTCGATTATGGCTCCTTGGAGTAAATCGTTTGAAATCAAGAGTGACGTCACCAGTGAAAGGGAATTACACGAAATCAAATTCAACCTGTATATTTACAGGTTTCCGTAGGCGTCTTATAATGGATTGTTTAAATAATGTTCTATGGATAAATAAACAAAAAAAAAATAACAACTTAATTGCCTTAAATAAGTTTTTGTAGGTTAAATTAAAATAGTTTAACGATAACTATCTGTAAAGGTGATAACTTTTTTTACAGAAAATATCTGTTAATTTTTACTGGGCGATTACAATCTGCATGATAACTAGTTACATCACGAAGTTGTGCTGTTCCCATAAAACGCCAGACATAGTCCTTAGGGACAAACGGTCTGCGACGACACGGGGCGGGCCCCGCCGGCGGCAGAAAATCTCATCTCCATTTGGCCAGACTTTTGAAAAGATTGGCCATCCGTTATCTAGCGCGATTTTCTTAGGAACTTTAATCATTCTAACCTTTGAGAGAGACTACAAGGAACTCCCTCAACTTATAAGGCGATTGGAGGCATTGAAACAGAGGCCTTCCGTTATATAATGAGGGAGTATGCACCATAGTCCTTATAGTCATGCGGTTTGGGGACTTCACATGGCTTAGAATTTTTATAATAAAAATCTTTATTGTTTCATACACAAGATAAATAGGTAAGAAAAGATCTAAACAACAGCATTATTACAAAATACAGGCCCAAATATACTATTTCACTTGTGAGAGACTGACATCTGAACTAGGAAAATAAACCTGTTTTTCAGATTGCGGTTATGTCCCCCTAGGTATCGCAGGTAGTAACAATGTTATTAAATCGATACATAATTACAATACAGCAAATATAATTTAAAAGTGGAAACAGTATTAACATAGTTCAGAAAAGCACGGAACAGACGAGAAAAAAAATGTGTACGAGTGTGTTTAGTATATGTGTGCATGGGTGTGTGTGTGTGTGTGCGATTCTACTAATGTAGTAGCATTAAGCAACAACTTTGAGGAGATCTTCAGTCTGATTATAATCAAGTGATTGTAACCATCGGGCAACAGAGCGTTTACATTCATGATTTGCCAAGTGATAGATTGAGAGAATGTTGTTAATTTCGTTGCACAGAAAGTTACCAAAGAATCGGTAGGCAAAACTGCTGCAGAAGCAAATAGAAGGGCCGGTATTATCAAAGCGACGTTTGTTCTTGAGGGATTCAGCGTCATAGGTGAGGACAGAATACTTTTTCCGAATAATGAAAAGAATGAAAAGCTAGCGAACAGTTAGCACTTTATGTTTCTGATATAGTGACAATGTAGGGTAAAAAAATGGAAGAAAACTACTTACTTTAAGGACAGATCGTTAAGCGCGTTAGAATTCAAGTAAATACGTTTTAGGAGCGCCGCTCCAGGAAGTAATACAAAAGGTCGATAAGGATTGGCAAAGAGCGAAATAAACAGATCTGATCGAGCGATCTGAATGACAAAAACGCTTGGTATACTTCGCCCAGTGCCCAAAAATTATAAAATTGTATAAGTTGTATAAAAAAAAGAAAAACGACCCTGTGGGTTTCTTGCGCCGCTTCTTTTCCTACAGATGATTTCCCTTTTCGAAGCGGTGGTAGCTGGGACATACTGACTGACCGAAAAATGCTTAAGGCCCTATTTTTATTTCCAATAGATTTAAATTGACGTTCAACAAATGATATCATGTATCTTACGTTGAAATAAATGCTTGAAGTTTGATAATTTTGGTATCGGCAAAATGTTCTAATTCTGGAAGAAAGCACATCAATATGGGATTTGAAGCAAAGGTTATTGTCAATTATTACACGTAGATATTTTAAGGAGGAGACTCGATGGAGATGAGTGCATAAGCAGTTAAGTCAATTAGATAAATGAACATGTGTGCGCAGTTAATTTGAGGTTAGAAAATATACGATATACCGCCTCCGTGGCTCAATGTAAACAACATTCGGTTTATGTTTCGGAGGTCGCGGGTACATATTTAGTACTCGGTTTGGTTGGTGGTAGGGCATTAAATGTCCGCCTGGCTAGCTACCATCATCTTATCTAAATCTGCCGCCAAACAGCAATGTTAATAGCATTGTTGTGTTCCGGTTGTCAGAGATGAGAGAGCCAGTCCCCCAAATAAGATGGGGTTTCCGGGTCAATACGCTACCACCTTCAGCCTCATCTTCACTTAACAAGTGCTAAAAAAGAAATAGGATTTTTGTAATTTCTGAGTGTGAATGATATGTTTTTCTTTTATTTCTCAGGCATGCAGGTTTCCACGTAATGTTTTCCTTCACCGTTTAAGAGCTATCGGATAAATGCACATGAGTAATTAAATTAACTTTAAAAACTCATCGGTACATGGCCTGCCTGGGAGTCGAACACGAACCTCCCAAATTAGGAGACCGCGTCTTAACCGCTGAGCCACCGACACTCCGAAACATACAGTGTGTGTATCTGGTTGACAGGTGTCCGCTGTGCGTGCGTGTCATTTGTAGGCTCCACTGAAAACCAGCGTTGTTGTGGACGGCTACCAGCCATACGTTGTTAAAGGCCTTTTTATACTCCACGGCACCGACAGTTAATAAACTCATTTCTTTGCCATAAAAACCTTGAATTCATGTTCCAGCTCCATTTTGGGTTGTGCAGATAGAATTTTTACCACAGAGACTTTCAGTTAACTTTGAGGGGCTTTGTTTACTTTGACATTTTTTAAATTACCGTTTCGTTACCCTTTTTCATCCACAGCCCCAAGAGGAAGGGAAATGTTTTTCCGGTGTCTGTATGTATATGGAGATTTCAGTGTTATATGGTAAAACCTTGAAATGCATCCTAAGACACTCCTGCCCGGCTAGCATGACCCGCGCGAGAAAGGGTTTGTCTACAAATTTTGTCGACTCCGTCGCGAGAGAGAAGTTTTCTCTACGGTCACTAGCATGACGCCATTTTGTCGTCTAACTCTCTCTATGACACCTGTCATTTGACGACTCGGGATCAAGACGAATCTAACGGAACCTTTCAATTCAAAATCGGTGAAGTCGTTTAGGCTGCAGGAGGTAACATAGAAATCTATTGTAAATTAGGTACATTATGTTCCCCACAAGCAAATCGCATAAAGTTTGTTAGACGTGCCCCATTGATTTTATCAAGGGTTACGCCACCAAAAAATGTTTAGCTAACAGACGGCTGGTCCGCTTCTGTGTAGCCTTGTGTCCATATACATACTCTGACCGGCCGTCATTTCCACTATAAAGTTTTCGCAGAACGTAACGATACCGCGTTTTAATTTTGGACAGCGCCATCTAGCGGCACTCTTTACAAACGTAGCTTACGTGCCCGAACGATATTTTTCGGGTTTAAATGTAGCCTAGGTTTTGTGTCGATTTGATCGCTGAAGTGTTATAGGATACATTTTATGGTAAAAAATGTCGGGTTTTTTGTTTTCACAAGCTTTTATTTAGTTTACAATGTACGTATGTAAGTTGTCCGTTTCAAAATTTGCAAAGCATTTTCAACCACTTGCTGGTACCTGATTGAGGTGAAATTTGGCATATTTATGTAAGTACCATAACAATGCAATTTTATGGTACCATCGAGCGGATCTAATGATGGAGTCGGGATTTAGGGGCTGGAACTCCCTGATGGCAAATGGATAGATAGTGGTATCTGGGCTGTTTGTTTTGTTGCCATGAGCACTTTCTATTACACATGATGCCTTAAGGGGCCATTAGAAGGTAGCCGCTCTAGCGGTTGTAGGTATTTGGCGCGCGGTTTGTTGTTGTGTGAGTGTTATGCACACATCAACACACCGCGCGTCAATTACGTCCAGAAGTAAAACTGCATATCTCAGATTTTCAGAAAATTGATTTATTTATTATACTTTAAAAACACTGAATATACGAGTAGTATAATAAGTCGTATAATACACCAGCATAAAATATTTTACTTACAAAGAGGGGATAGAATGCTTACGCCAACAATATGATAATAATTTATAATTATTACTGAATAGCGAGCATTATACATATTTATAATACTTAATAAAATTTTTTTGGCACGAGCTTTCGCTATCTCTAACTTTGTTGCATTCCATGCAAGTTTGGAAAGATCTTACAGACGAAATAAAAATAATGGAGAACTAGAAGAATCTATTACTATACAAAAACATCAAATTAGGTCAAACGAACATTAATGCCATCTTTGAGCGTTGACATGCCTAGCTGACCTATAGAAGCTACCTTAAAATGAGCGCCGCGCTGTGGCAATCAAAACCACAGAAAACGGACTTTCTTTTCTTGATCAAAACAGATGCTCGAGTGGAGCTCACCAGGATTAATTACATACATACATACATATACTCACGCCTGTTTCCCGTAGGGGTAGGCAGAAACTATGGACTTCCACCTGAAACGATCCTGAAATACTGCTTTTGCTTCTTCCATTCTCATCAATTGCTTCATACACACTCGTCGGTTAGCGGTTGACCGTATCTGACCCTTTATAAATAGCTCACTCACTTGGTTGATGTAGGTCCTTCTTGGTCGACCTCTACCGACCCTTCCATTCACACTTTCATTATACACTGCTTTCGTTATTCTCCTATCACTCAATTGTTCTACATGCCCAAACCACCTTAACATTCCTCTTTCTATCTTGCTCACTAGGTACAGTCGACAACACGTCAAGTGTAACACTTTAGTTTGAGTTTTAACCTTAGCGCCGGATAATAAGAGTCACCTGTGTTACACTTGACGTGCTGTCGACTGTACCTACTCATATCACCTACAAATGCTTCAGATTTTATTCATACTTTTTTCACGCTTTTGCTCAATTGCTTCCAGAATTGACGGAGGTTCACGTATTTCCATTGATCTCGGGATACGTGGGTCAATCAATTCTGGGAGCACACATTCCATATAAAATTCTTTCAGCCTTCCTTCCATTTTTTCTTTCCAGAATGTATCATCCCTGTGGATGTAGTGAACGTCCATAGGGATATCTTCCCCGAACCAAATGGCAAATAAGCAGGTGGTACGATTGGTAACACGTAACTGTCCTTAAACTTGGTAGTACCAGTTATGGTTTTTATTTATAGTATATTGATTTGCTTTTTTATCAAATTTATAGAATGGGTGTTTTGCTTTGGCATCTTCTAGGCTCATACGAGCTAAAGATGATGGACATTTAATTTCCACAATACCACCTGCATATATGCCGTCGGGAGATGCGCCCAAGAATGGAAACTCTTTATCTACAAACAATCCACAACCATCTATCGCTACATCCTCTTGTACAGCCAATTGTTCTAACGCGCGCTCCTCATTTTCAATTCCATATCGTACCGCAGGAATAGAAGAAAGATCATTGCCATATACAATAGATTTTACCAATTTATTGCAGCGCGTAGCTTTATTTTTTTTACACACTGCACCGAAATTACTGGCGGTCAATAATGTTCTTCTCTTGTTCATCCATTCTGAACTTCCTCGCTGCAACACAGTGCTCCTTTCAAGTTTCTTTCTTTCAGAACTGTCCATTTCAAGCCCTTTTAAAAAGTCTTTCTTTGCTTCTTCATAATTATCTGGACTCATATCGGGCTTCTGACAGTTTTCTCGATCTTTTCAACGGTTACATTTGGATAAGGACGCGCGTCAAGAATTGCTTTGAAAGTACTAGAGTCGCCGTCTGCTATAAATTTATTATAAATGAGACCGTACATTTCCAAAGATTTTTTGAATCCCTCAACCACAATGGCAGATTCCATAGCGGTAGATGACCCAGAAAAGTTCTTATAGCACGTGTGTTCTGGAGGTTCGACATCTTTGTTAGCATGACGGGCACAAATAAGGCAATATTTATTTTTTACTCCAAAATACAGAACCTTGCCAGTTTTTAAACCAATAATAGCAGCAGCTCCTGACAGTGCCGAATAATTGGTTCGATAAGACCTCTTACACCAGCAACCATCAAGTTCTACTGTTATCATTGGAATTCCGTTCCTATCAACATTACCAACGGATATTGCATATTCTGCCTCTTCTTTTGCTGCTAGTTCCATAGAATAAGCTGCAGCTTTTTCCCACCAATCAAAAACTATGTTTTGAGCACTAAGGTACAGCTTTGGGTTTAAACCAGGAATATCTAAAGTCGACGTTACGGTTTGTAAATGGGTATATCCCGACCCAGTAGATACTACGGCTGAAACTGCTTGCTGATTAATGTCCATACATCTATCTTTACATTCATCCGATGTCACAATAAAACTTTTATTACACATTTTGCATTTGAAATGAAATTTTGAGTCCAATCCTTCTCTCGTTTCGGATACAATATCTAAATTGTTGAATGTACATCCGAATAATTGACCGTGTTCGCTGATTTTTGACAATTCATCAATAAAATGTTGAACGTTGATTATGCGACGTCCAATAATCAAATGAGCATCTTGAGCTTTTTCTGGCTGAACTTCTATAAATAGTTGATGCTGGCTAGTTGATGTTGCGGGGCTTCGACGAGCTCCCTCACTGAAACACAATTAAAAAATTTACAATCTTGGCATTTTTTAATTTTTTTATCCGTAACTCATAAACCAACTGTGATAACATCGATATCTTTCATTAGAGAAGTAAAACGAGGGGTCTGTCGACTTTGTTAACCGATAAACAAAGTTACGTGAGACAGTTACAGTAGAAAAACAAGAAGACGTGAGGAACGTGTAGAACTCGTCGAGACCTTTCATTTGAGACGTAACACGAGAGGTCTATCTATTTTGGTTTGCGAGTTATAGTCAAAAAACAAAATGACGAGAGAAACGTGTAGAACTTGTCGAGACCTTTCATTTGAGACGTGACACGAGGGGTCTTTTGGTTTGCGAGTTATAAATAATAAGACTTGGTAAGTGGATGTATTCCGTGAACCGCTTTACGATTTTACAAAAATAATAAATAAATTAAAAAAATAAGGGGGCTCCCCAGTCCCCATACATGGAACTGAAACTAAAAAAAAAATTTTCATCAAACCTATACGTGCGGGGTGTCATGGATAGGTCTTCAAAAATGACATCAAAGTCAGCCGTTTGAAAGATAGACGCTTCCAAAGTTGTAAAATGTGTGTCCCCCCTCTAACTTTTAAAATAAGAAAGTGAAAAATCTAAAAAAAAAACAAAAACACGGTACACCCGCCCGATAGCCCTGTCGCGATCGCGAGATTCACCACTTTATGATATTTTACACTATATTTACTTGATATGATATTTACACTATAGTTATATACTAGGTTATCTGTGATAATAATTACTTACCTATTCATATCTTCCAGTGTATTTTCTATAGAAAGGAGAGGCGCTCTGAAAAAAATCATGATAGGTAAGACATTACGCGCAAAATAACTTTGAAATTATTTGACTTTATTTGGCATATAAAGTATCGCGAACATACAAATTACCTACGACTTCGTGGGTAGGTATTTAGACAGAAAAAAGAAAAGTCGTCGATAGTACCTACATGTTACTATCTGGGTATGGCTTTAGAAAAAAAAAGATGGGTTTGATGGAAGTCATCTCCTTACAATTTACCCTACAAGGTTAGGTAAAAATTATTATGTACTTATATAAACTCACCTCACACATTTTTTTTTGAAGCCTCCTTTATTCTTTTTATCAATCAATCAAATCAATCAAATACGCTTTATTGTTTGAATAAGGAAGGTACATTTAAATATCTTATAGAAACTACAAATTAGGCGGCCTTATCGCTAACAGCGATCTCTTCCAGGCAAACCTATCATCACGGAATTCAATACAAGTATTTAAGTGGGTTAGCACAAATAATTTCTTAATTCTTAAGTACATCTGAAAGTTCAGCATATTGAAATCAAAAAGTGTTATCTTATAGGTATGCAAAACATTAATAAGCACTATGTGTGACGAGAAACAATAATTACTAAATAATCAACAAATAAAATATATCCATACAATTTATACCAATACATACATGTTATTTACATATATATGATATATAATAATAATATCTATATTAATAATATAATATATATAACATGATATATAATAATAATATCTATATTAATAATATAATATATATAATATGATATATAATAATAATTAATAATTAAATACATAAGTTTGGGGGGATTACTATAACTGGTAATATAGTATATATAATTTACCGGTCGAAAGTAAAGTAGATGTAAGCTATTGAAGAAAAAGCACCTTGACTTGAGCTTTAAATATATTTAAGGATGGAGAGCGACGAATAGATTCAGGAAGAGAGTTCCAGAGGCGAGTAGCTTGCAAAGTGAAGGACTGGCCGTATGATTTAGACAAATTTTGAGGGACATACAGACGAAGACTGTCAGAGGAACGTAAGGGAAGACTGTGAGTGGAAGACAGGAATTGAAATTGTTGTTTAAGATACTGAGGGGTCTTGGGATTGAACAACACGGAATAAAGGAGGGAGAGAATATGCACATCCTTGCGACGACGAATGGGGAGCCACTTGAGTTGGTTGCGATATTCGGAAACATGATCAAATTTCCGTAGACCAAAAATGAATCTGATTGCAACGTTTTGTAATCGGTCGAGTTTGTTTATCAACTCTACTGTGGCATCCGCGTAGCAGCAGTCTGCGTAATCCAGAATAGGTAAGAGAAGTGACTGTGCTAACGCAATTTTGGTGGCAGTAGGCAAGAAATTGCGCAGTCTATTTAAGGATTTCATGGACGCAAAAATTTTCCTACTGACTTCGGCGACTTGGGGACGCCAGGAGAGTGTTCTGTCAAAAATTATGCCAAGGTTTTTAACATTCTCGCTGTACAAAATCTTGACACCATCAAACACAACTGGAGGGAGTTGCTCAAAGTCAATTCTTGAAATAAGTTTTATGAAAGTAACTGGCTTTCCTTTTTCCCATTTCTACAAAAATATACAATTTATTAATATTTTTTTGAATACAGAAGTCGAAACAAAATATTTATTTGAAATTTTCACATAAGTACTTACTTATTCTATTTTGTCGTTGGCCGCTTCGTATCTGTACGTAAAAATGAACTCGCGTGGCGCGGATCGACGAGCAGCGTGCTCCCACCTTGAACGTCGCTTGGGCACTGAGAAAAGCTGCGGGCGCGCGTCGCATTTATTCAACTCCCGAAAAACTCCCGCGCCCCATACTAACTTGTATGTTAAACGGGTGATAGAAACGGTGAAAAAATACAGAAAGTTTGATTGTAGATTACGTTTTCGTAATACAAATTGATACAAAACTAATTCGGCCGTTTCATTCTTTACCTTTTTGAGTTAAGACTCAATGAAATAGATTTATGAAATTTAATGCCGTACTTGAGATGGGACTGTGATAGAAATGGTCGAATTATCGATTTTTCCCATTGTTTACAATTTTTTTTCAAAGAAAATATTAGTTTTGCAGACAAAGTGATGCGGCCATTTTTTAGCTTTGTCCTTTATGTGTATGTTAAATTAAATTTATTGGTGTAAGTGTTATCATCTTCACATAACGAGTTAAAATGTAACCCTCGTTTGCAGCCTTTAGCTTACTATGGCCCCTTAACCGCTGAGCCAATGACGCTCCAATTGTTCATCCCATAAGTTGTACCTACGTGCATGCATATTGACGGTGACGTTCGCGCCCTCTTCAAAGGGTCCAACAAGCCTTTTGCCTTTGTACATGTTGCTCGACTAAAGAGGTTAATATCGGTGCCATCGCAATATATTTAAGAGAATATAAATGCACGGAGGGTTTATGAGAATTTCCGAGAGACGCAGAGATAAGTTAAGCATCCACTTTAAATCTCAAACGCAGAATCTATTTAGCTACACCCCGTCTTTAAACTTAATAAAGTTATTGCTACATACCTCGACAGGTAGACGGTTTTGCATTTTAATGCATATTTAACTTACTTTCAATGGAAAGATTGATACTTACGAAAGTTTTAAAAAATACAAAGGGTGGGTGACGGGTTGTTCATCATATTTCGATGTAGGTATAAAATCGACGTAATTAAAACTTTTCTTTTCAATGATAAATATTTAGAAATTCCCCTAGAAAATCGATACCTAAGACCTTGCCCAGTAAGGACGAATTCCTCGCGAATCGTTTCGAGTACGTAGCGCCCAGAAAGACCGTGCAACGCGCGAGAATTTGGGGACATTTCAGTCAGTGGTTTCCTTGCTACGTGCACTCGCTCTAAATTTCGCACGTAAATTAGACGCAACAAGGCGTCTCCAGTATCTCGACTCGAAGTTCAGCTGTGTTTATGGAAAGGGGCAACGCAGGTGACGGACTTTTTGTAGGCCGGAAAAACTCCACATCGGACAATTTGGTAAAAGATGGAATGTATCGCGTATTCTATGCAATAACACACACAGTACAAAAAAGTGCGGCCGACAAAAAGACCGTCGACTGCGCGACCCGATTTCACAAGACATCTAAATAACTTCGATGTCTTTGAAAAACTATTTATGGGACTTGTATATTTCGGTGGGACTTTTTATGCACAGCTTTTTGGGATATAAATTATAATCACCGCTAAAACAGTCTCCACGTATAAGAATGAAGATTCCAGAAACACGTGACGGC
The DNA here is from genome assembly GCA_949316235.1 of Oegoconia quadripuncta. NCBI lineage: Eukaryota > Metazoa > Arthropoda > Insecta > Lepidoptera > Autostichidae > Oegoconia > Oegoconia quadripuncta. The sequence goes on along the minus strand of OX438742.1, from coordinate 4,290,720 downwards.
AGAACGCTCTCTTAAAATAATTAACTATAGTGGCACACTTTTTTTCCTATGGGTACCATTTGAGCACAGTTTTATTTATTTTTTATTTTATTTTATTTATTTATTCAGTCTTTCACATACAGCATTACAGTAAAATTACCAATGCACTGTACGGTTACTTAGGTAGTACAAATTAGTTACCAGAATTTATAGCTATTCTTAATTATTTATCTAAGTCAATCATCCATCAATCTCACAGCACTGCAGACACGCCCTTCTAACACTCGGCCAACTCCCAGCGAACACATCACACTCCTGGTCTGAACTTTTCTGACATTATCAATATTGCTGAATTCCACTTTGTGTACTCTAGCATCAAGTACGTTTCTAATCTGAGATTGCAACGCTACAAATATACCTAATGCAGAGTTTTACCGGAGTCTCGATATTTGCAAACGTCTGGGACTTGGATGGATTGAAATTTGTAATTTTCCCGAGCGCTTTTCTGAGCCTGGTTTCCAATGGCAGGCAATCGTATTAATATCGTAAATTGGAAAATCCACGAGCGTATTTATATTGCATATTTTCATACACATGGAATTATACGTATATATCATGTACCGGGTACAAAGTTTAGCGTTCGATCACTATTTATTTCCCGTTTCGCTCGCTTGCGTTCGATCGGTAATTTGATACCACGTGGCCCTAGAAGTAAGAATAAGGGCATAAATCCACAACACAAGCCTATAACTGCTTACTGTGGAACTAGATGGCGCTGTATATATGTCTAAGGATATTTATTATTATTATTATAAATGTCTAATGGATAGACGTATTGAGTTACCATAATTTACTTCTGGGCCGCTTCCGTGGTACCATATTTGGCGATCGAACGCATCATCATCTTCTTGCCCTGATCCCAATTTATTTGGGGTCGGGGCAGTATCCATTTCTTCCAATCTCCTCTATCAGCCGTTACCTCTTCATTCACGCCCATTTCGTTCTCACCTTCACACAATCCATCCGACTTTTCCATGGTCTTCTTTTCCAACAATCGACATCCATATTCATTACTCTCTTAGTAACAACAACGTTTCCTTTCTACTTTTCAGTCACTGACGCCACTTTTAAACTTCCTCTTCTTATTCTCTTATTCTCAATCCTTATTTTATCCATCCTCGTCACCCCACTCATCCATCTCAACATTCTCATCACTGCTGCATGCAATTTTCTTTCATCCGTCTTCTTCACGGCTCAACACTCCGATCCATATTCAAAAAGTGATACGAGTCCCATCTCCCTAAGCCCACAAAGAGGAGCGCTTCACTACAAAGGCCAAATCTTACACTATTCAATGTCGTCTCGCCGTCTCCTTTGCTAAAGTTCTTTGAATAAGTTCTACAGCTTGCATATTGTTCACATACTCACGTCACAGCATTAAACATGTAGAAATCAAACAAAACAGTCCCATTTCGTGTAATTATGAAACGGCAACGTGTGTTCCGCGGCTTTGAGAGGAGCAGTATGCATATATGCAATATTGCAAGTCTGGAACACAGGTGTCGTCTTTCTGAAAATGAATCCTTTGCTGCCATGCGCTTGATAGTAAAGATAATATTCCACTTTCGTATAAACAGAGTACATTTTAAATGAGTAATTAATTAGTAAGAGAGTGAACTGAAAATTTATGTATCAATTTAGAAGGTGTACATCTTGAGTACATATTTGACGTTCGATTGGTGCAGTGAATAAGAAAACTTTACTTGATCCATTTAGCGACACTTATACAATACATTTAATTGTGGCCCATGTACTATTATAACACAACATAGAAATGTGCCTCTAGAGCATAGAGAAATGAACAGTGGGTAGTGACTCTTGCCATTGAAACCAATGGTTGCAGGTTCGCATCCCGCTAACGTCCATCGGAACAGTGAGATTCGGTATACCGTTTTACAACCACAACAATTGGAGAAGTTCCCGATGTTGCCGACATAATACCGGATGAGTTATTTACCGTAAGGAAAAAAATAGGGCATATTAGGTAAGTGAAATAGACGTTATTAGCATAGGTCTCTATTTTTCTTTTCAAAGCCATCATCGACACTAACGCCGGCCGGAAATTGGTACCCGACTGGCGGCATTCGTAGGATTCCTATCATGCAAAATTTATATGGAACTAGCTTTCCTCCCGCGACTTCGACCGCGTGGAAGATTTTATCAAAATACAAACAACAAACTTTCATCCCCTATTTTATCCCCTTGGGGGTAGAATTTATCAAAATCCTTTCTTAGCGGATGCCTACGTCATATCATCTACCTGCATGCCAAATTTCAGCCCGATCCGTCCAGTGGTTTGGGCTGGGCGTTGATAGATCACTATGTCAGTCACCTTTGAGTTATATATATTTAGATTGATATTTTACCCAAGTTTTTTTAAATTTAATTATGTATTTATATGGAATGGGCTAAAAACGCGACCGTCAAATGACACAAGACTTTATTGGATGATGGTTTTGACAAACAAAAAAATTAATCTACCCATGCCAATACCTCCCATTTCACTTGCCATATTCCTTATTTTTTCCTTACGGTAAAAAAACTCTTGCGTTATAAAAAAAATGGAAAACCTATCAGTGATAGTAGTAAATGTTAAATGAATGATATTTGTGACATGACAACTGGCTGCATGTCCATCAACAGTCTCTTTTTTTTTTTTTTTTATGATTGACTGGATTCGCGTTTGACCACAATCTCACCTGATGGAAAGTGACGATGTGGTCCGATATGAAGCACGCGATCTCAGTAAATGCCTATTCACTCGGCTCTTGAAGATCCCAAGGTTGTAGGATTCAGGAAAGACTGACGCCGGAAGGGAGTTCCATGCCTTGGCTGTTCGGATGATGAATGAAGAATCGAACTTCTTAGTGCGAATCCCTCCCCACGCCTAGTGGTCCGAAGTTTACACGTCCCCACTGTTAGGGCACAGCTTCCTCTCACTGGGAGAGGGTGTGGGCCATACTCAACCAGTGCGGATTGATAGATTTGTGTCAGGCTAGTACCCACGTGACACTCAGTGTTTCAAAGCTGCTCTTATAGGCCACAGACTTGGCTTGAATTGAAAACAACCGAGACCGACTATGTCACGTGCCCTCGGAAGCACAAGTTAAATAAATAACAATTTGAAAGTTTTAGAGAATATTGTGCCATTTCCCTTGTGAGAGACTCGTGTTTGAACTAGGAAAGGAGCCCGTTTTATTTAAATGGCGAGGCTCGGGAGTCACAAGGTGGATAGACTTAAATTATATAACTTATCATTGACGGAAAAGTTTGCAAGTTTGTTTGTTTCAATCAATCAAGTACACTTTATTGCACAAAATTTTACAATACACTTCTTAAATATAGCTTCAAAAAAAAAATGTACAACCAGGCGGTCTTATCTTGTTTCATTGTTTATTTGTTTGTTGCTCAATCACGGCGTAACGGATGAACGGATTTCGATGAAATTTGGTATGTAGGTAAAACCCTGAATCAAGCCATAGGATATTTTATATACCGATAAAGTGAGTACTTCCCGCGGGATAAACAAATTAATTATATCCGCGATAAAGATACTCCACGCAGCGAAGCCGCGGGCGGAAAGCGAGTGTTTTATTGAGTAAGAAAAATGTCTGTGTATGTTTAAACCCATACATTAGATACACACACGTAGAATGAATTAGGATACTGTTATTTATTTGTAAACGCTTTTTAATGTACAAAAGAAATTTACTTAAATCTATGCACAAAGGCGGATTTATCCGACTTTTATTTTTGTACCCAACCGTGTGGGGTGTCGTTGTACAGGTCGTTCAAAAATTTTACAAGTGATCTTAAACAATTTTCCGGTTTAAGGAACCGTCTAAGAAGTATTAAGCTTTAAACTGCAAATTTTTGTTAGCGTCGCGGACCCTCTAAAATCGAAACGGTTGATTTTGGGAACATGGAAAAATTCACGGCAGTAGTATATATACTGGATGGGTTTTTTACCGAAAGAAAAATAAATAGGACATATTACGTAAGAGAAATAGAAAGTATTTTTATAATAAGGTTCCAGTGGACATTTAAAAATTTACCTTTAAATAAATTCAAAACCATCATAAAACAGACATTATTTACCAAAGGCTATTATAAAATCTGGATGATAAGCAAGCATGGACATAGACCGCTCGGCGATATTCAGCCTAATTATACAATGTAATATAATTGTAACCCAAACTTATTTAAAAGAGCAACCCTCGAGTTTCTTGCTCGTTCTTCTCTGGGGAATCTGCTTTGCGAATGAGCAATAATGTCAATAATTTTAATATTAAGATAAAAAATGTGACGTTTTCAAGTGATAACCTTTATCCTACGAAATAAATATTTTTTGACTTTGACTTATTGGCATAAGTAATTTAATTTTTTTTCTTCGAAACCATAAAACATAACAAAACGTTGTGGCATTTGACGGTCCCGTTTTTAGCCTATTCCACATAATTACATAATTACATTTTCAAAAACTTGAGGAAAATTTCATTCCAAATAAATTTTGCACGATAGGAACCCTACGAATGCCACCAGTCGCGTACCAATCTCCGGCAGGCGCTTGATGGTTTTGAAAAAAAAAAACTACCTATGCCAATAACTTCTATGTAACAAAAAATAAGATACGTAGGTAATAATTTAATAGGCCCTTAAAATTATATTGTATGAAGTTTTTATATTATTATTAGAATTAGGTATTTTAGCAATATAGTTACAGACGTAAAAAGTGTGCTTAGTCGCTGATTCACATATGATTATTTTTTTTTTATTTTTAAGATCTTTTTCTTTTTGTTATCGCACTCTCAAGGTAGGTAACAGCAGTTTTTTTTGTTTTTTTCCTATTTTTTTTTTCTCACACATAATGTTGTTTTATGTTGAAAACCTAAGTGAGAAAGGGGTTGCGCTGAAAACCAGCGCTGTCAATTGCCATAAGACATATTGGCAGCAAATGCTGACGCCCAATCCCTTTGCCACAAATACATACCATTTAATAAGGAAAATGTTATACCTTACGAAATTTTCTGTATTTGTTGGCAATAAATACTTTTCTTCCTTTCTTTCTTTACGTATAATATGCTCTATTTATTTCCTAAAGGTATAAAAACTCATCCTGTATAATGAAGTTAAAAGGAAAACTATTACGGATAAGTACGTTTTACAAGTTAATAAGTAATAGTCGAAAAATTTATAAAATGTTCATGTTCCGTTAAAAATTATTTATCTAACAAAATACTACTATCTGTGGAGACTATTTCTGTCTATGATATAACTATTTTGTACTACTTAACATTATAATGTAACGACTGTCAGTTTCCCGAAAATAAATAAATAAAAATAAAAAAATAAAAAAAAATCCCCTTCCAAGTCCGCATACTGTGAGGGCAAGTATACTGCTCGCTGACTGAATTTTTGAGCATTTTGCATATATTTCTTAATTAAATGAAGCATACAGAGTTGACGGACACTTGGGTTGATGCTTTCGGTAGAGAGGCAGAAGGACAGAAGAAAGGTAGGAAATTGATCACGTTTGGTACTGCTGTTTGAGCATGTGGTTGGAGCAAGTGAGCTTTAGGATCGCCACCGCAAGATTACATAGCATGTTGCGACACTGATTGGTGTAGTGAATATCACCCAATAGATAGATGAATGATGATAAATGATGAATGTTTGTGTGATGATTACCTGTTTAGTGTAGTGGTTAGAAACTCTGCTGCTACACCAAAAGGTCGCGGGTTCGAATCCCGCTAAGGGCATATGTTTGTATGATGAATACAGACGTGTGTTCCCGAGTTATGGATGTTTTTTCATTTATTTATTTAGGAAAAAAAATGTATTTGTGTAGTTTATCAACTATCTATAATACAAGCCTAGATGCTTAGCGCGGAACTAGATGGCGCTGCTGTGTGTGTGCAAAGATATTTATTTATTTCCCAGTCATAGATGTTTATATAAATATTCATGTATGTTTATCCGTTATCTAGTATCTATATTACAAGCTTTGCTTAGTTTGAGACTTGATGATTGGTTTAAGCGTCTGAAATATTTATTTATTATTATTATTACACTAGGATTTTTTAAGTTCTCTGGATCGGCGATGAACTGAAGCTAGTAGGTAGTGTTAGTCTAGTTACAACGTGCACCGAAACATATGTACGTGTGGATGTTATTCTTTTACCCGGAAATCCTTGTCCGTCTAAAACAACACAAATTATAATACTGATGATTTGGTCTGTCGAAGTAGAGATTTATTATAGTTACTAATGGTGACTACGTCGTGAATTTTCGTACACAGGACATGACTTCACGATATATAATTCGTCATAGTCTTAAACATGGGATCTTATACATGGGATCTGCTACTACAATAATTGAATAACGAAGTGGCGCCCCCAGAGGACAAAGTAGCGCCCTGTCGATCCGTATTCTCCTACTAAAATAGCTGAATAGGTGTTCTGGCGCCCCCAGACTGAGTAGCGTCCTCTCGATCCGGCCCTGGTGGACATCGCTGTTTGCCTATTAATCTATTAGACGTTGCACTTAATTGATGTCATACTTAGACAACGCCTCCTCACGGTTTTGGCACGCGCCTGGATCATGGGAAGTTATATTGCACCAAACCCCAGCACACGAGAAATCGATTAAGGAATGGATGAAGATAGTTACAACTAACAGTCCGTAAATTATTTATAATAAACATCACACTAAAAAACTCCTTCCATTCCTTCCAAACAGCACAGAAATTACTATAACAAAAGAAGAAACGATGTCGCTTGTGCGAACAACTCAGGAACAAAACATGCATTTTCATCTAGATTTTACGTGTTCCAATTCTTTACAACAGATTAAATGCGAAAACGGCCATGTACCTTACCTACAGTCATAATAAGAAGCTACTGCAAATATTTCTTCAAAACATGTCCAACGACGATACAGAGAACTTATTGACGGTATTGAATTAATAGTCTTTATATTTTAAGCATAGATTTATTATGGATACCTACTTTATTTATAGATTAGTCTGTACCAATATGATTATATTGCTTTAAGTTATAGAAGCCCTAGCTTCGCCTGAATCACGGGATTTTACTAGTTCAGGCACAAGTGTTACAGTTATTATGTAGACTTTATTTGTTTTAATGTACCTTTGAATTAATAAATATATATCTGATTTGATTTTATTACAATAATTAAAAGGCGACCGATTGGTGTAATGGATATTGACCCTGTTTGTGAAACCAACAGTTCCGCGTTCGAATCCTACGACGGGCAAATGTTTGTGTGATGAATATCGTACATTTATTCCCGAGTCATGAATGATATATAAATATTTATGTATATGTTTATCAGTTATCTAGAATCCATAGTACAAGCTTTGTTTAGTTTGGAACTAGGTGATTGGTGTAAGTGTCCGAAATATTTATTTACTTGATTTGAATATTTGTACAAAACTCGCATCTGGTTCCGCGGTACAGCTGGTTCCGCTGCCGCCTCGGCAGAAAGCGTTAAACGGCGCAAATATGCCGATCTCAGTGGAGATCATCTATTTCCGCCGTTTGGTGTAGAAACGCTTGGGCCGTGGGGGCCGGGTGCTCACACTCTTTTTAGGGAGTTATCTGAGCGTCTGGTGGATTCATCCCACGATCGGAGGGCTGGCCAATACTTTAGTCAAAGAATCAGCCTTGTTATACAGCGAGGACACGCGGCCAGCCTTCTGGGTACCATTCCACCAACCAGACACTTGGGGCTAGTTTTTTATTTGTTTTTTTTTTACAATAAATTGTACAATTATTGTTTATAAATATTGTACAAATGTTATTAAAATCTAATACAGTGAATATCGAATATATATATCATATACGTATATCTTACACAACTCTATTATTTGATATATTGAGATTCTTGCATCGTTTCTTTTCCCACATATGAAATTCGTTTCCGAAGCGGAACATTGGACGGACCAATTGCACAACCGCTTTATTTCCAATAGATTTAAATTAACATTCAATGAGTTATATTATGTAGACGTTACATTGAATGCATGAAGTTTGGGGAACTAGTGGACGAACTACGTCGTCACAGCCCGCAGCGTTCAATGATACTAGCCACTTAAACATAATCAAAGACTCAGCAGTTGTAATTAATTGTTTCGAGATATCGTTTCTTCTGCTTAATTGGAGAATCTCATAATTTCGCAATAGTATGTGTCAAATTAATTTTGCGACCACTTACGAGTATCTGTTTATGTTAGCCGACTTCACAAAGTTAGTAAATCCTTCAAATTTTATAATAAGGTTCCAACAGACATTCAAAATTTGCCTTTAAATAAATTTAAAGTTATCATAAAACAGAAATTATTAGCAAAAGGCTATTATAAGATCACTGACTATTTGAATGATAAGCAAGCATGGACATAGCTGTCTTATTACTCATATAATTATCAAATCACAAATTGTAACCCATAATCTGTTTAAAAGAGCAACCCTAGATTTATTGCTCGTTCCTCTCTGGGGAGTCAGCTTTGTGAATGAGCAGTAAATTTAAATGTAATATTAATAGTGACGTTTTCAAATGATAATTTTATCCTATGAAATAAAATATTTTGATTTGATTTGAAATAAATATATTTCGGACACTTACACCTAATCACCTAGTTCCAAACTAAGCAAACTACACTACTATGGATACTGGATAACGGATAAACACACATAAATATTTATATAAACATCCAAGACCCGAGAATAAATAATGAATATCCTTAGACATACACACAGCGCCATCTAGTTCCACAGTAAGCAACTACTTGGTACTTGACCTCAATCACAACTGATGTTAACTGATGTTACTGACCCGGTAAAAAACCGGGAATGTGCGTATTCATCACACAAACATTGATCCCTTCAAGGGATCCGAACCCGCAACCGTTGCATTCGCTGACAGAATCAGCATCAGAATCAATTTATTGTAGAACTGTGGTACATGGGTGATATTACAGTATTGTTGCATTGGTTCGACAGACCTTACCTCTATCAGGCGTACAATATTAATTTTCATGCATATTTTATAATTTAAATTAAGAACTAAAATTAATTATAATATTAGGACAGACAGTGTCACTAGTTGTCATTTTGAGAAGTGGTTATTATAATAAGTTAACATTTCGAGAAGATGTCAATTCCGAGAAGTTGGCGTTTTGCGTGCGGTTGTCATTTTGAGAAGTTGTCATTATTTTACAAATTCAAATTTATATATTTATAAGTACATGCATTCAACCTGCATGCAGATATGGAAATTTTGCAAAATTACCCTAGTATTCAAATTATTCCACATTTTATTTATTTACATTAAATATATTATTAGAAAAGTTATATATAAGATACAATTAATAAAATTGTTTCGCTATGTCAATAAGTTCAATATAATTATTGTATATGAGTGGATAGATCACATTCAATACATCAATCGATCGTCGAATAAAGATACAGCCTGATAAAACTAGGAGCGAATTACATTAGAAATTACAAAGTGAACTTTTCCAATATTGTGACATAGACATGCGATATAATGGACAGATCCTATATTTAGCAGGGCACTTTGCCTTATGAGATATGGTTACTGTAAAGTTAGAATTTTTTTTTAATTTTCTAAACGTACAGTCAATCATATCGACCCCGATGATTTTAGATTTAGTAGATATGTATTTTTATGCATAGATAGTATTTATAAAACGAAATCGTGTCTAAAGATGCTAACTGTAAGTCCGAGCATAGAGACCTGGTCGACCGGATCGGACGAGAACTGTCCCCGCCAGCATTAGTCGCGGCTATTGCTAACGAGCGAGGAGGGTTGAAGGGTAGCGGACTCCTTCTGCGACACAGTCATGCTTCAGAAGGAGGCCGCAGAGTGGGATCGGGAGAGGGCCGATCCCGCTCGCAGGAGGCCACGTCTGGGGGGCGGCAACGCTCGCTAGCCCCCCTGCACGTATCCGCCCTCCGGGAACGGGCCTCCGCATACCTGGAGCCGCTAATGCGTTCCCAGGTCCTGTCTACTGCCGAGGAAGGTCGCCGCGGGGTTTTAGTGGGTATCCCTTCCGACAGGGAGAGGAGTCCCACGTAACCGTCTCGCCGTCCCCCAGCCGAGCGGTATGCGTAACGTTTTAAAGGCTTGTATTGTGGATACCAGTCCATCTGGTGTGATTGAGGTCAAGTGCTAATGCGTTGTGGATAAAAAAAAAACAGTAATTTCCATTAACTGTTGACACCGCTCGTGATTACGAAAAGCTTTCTCCAAAAAACCATAGTCGAATTCAATCAAAAAAAATTTAGATCAGCAATACAAAGTATACAATTCTGAACATCCATCATAATTTTCTGAACATATATTGAAATCATTTGTATCCAGAAGGGCCTTGTGTACTCCACATTCCATTGTATTCCCAATTCCGTTCCTGTTTAATACCCTAAGCCCCCTTTTCATTTTAACAATTACTGTCTACTTAAGAGCTATATTTGCTACATACTCGTAAAATTAAGTGGAAATAGATCTAGAGATGTGACGACCTGTTTGGTGCAGTGGTTAGACACCCTGACCACTACACCAAAAGGTCGCGGGTGCAAATCCCGCTTAGGGCATACATTTGTATGATTATTAGGGACATGTGTACATGGATGTTTTCATTTATAATAAGTAGATATTTATTTACAAAAAAAAAATGTATTTATGTAGTACATCTGGTATCCACAACACAAGCCTATAGGTTGCTCACTGTGGAACTAGATGGCGCTGTGTGTATGTCTAGGGACATTTATTATTATTATTGTTACTCAGATTCTACATAAAGTACTCGTAAGTACGTAATGCCAGACGTTTAATTTTACTTTTTGTCATTTGCTTTTTTTTTAATCACAGAAAAGGAATCGTTTTTTTTTAACACAACGATGGCTATTTCATGGCCTGTATTTTAATAGAAAGTGAATGCATATCGCGTTGTTGATAAAGCCAAGTAAGGTATTATCGACCCTAAGTTTTATAATCTAAATAAAAAAATCGTTTATTTAAACGCACATCACGGATTTTGATGGAGTTTTCATAGATATATATTTATTTAAATACGGATTTGCAATAAAAAATAAACTTTTAATAGCATTACATCTGCCACGGGTCGTTCACTGCTGAACATAGGCCTCCACCAAATTTCCACAGCGACGCCTTTAATATACTTAATTCAAATATTTTTCTACTATTAAAACGTTTAAATTTACCGTAAACATAATGTATATACTCTGTGGACTATAACCGTGGTACATAAAAGTGGTTTTAATTGTAAAGTTTGTCCTTATGGACAGGCAAAGGCCACGGGGCCCATACAGCCAATCTCTTTATCTACGCAAAAGAAATCGATGGCGGAAATTTATCAAATAATAATAATATCATGTTCCCATAATTAGTAATGAAGAGATCCGTATAATTAATACAAATTGACAACGACAAGTTACGTGGTCGTTAAATAAACAGCAGGGAAGCCGCCCCTATTGGCGATGTCACCCGCAATACGCCATATTGTCCTGGCGAGGACAGTCGAATTGCGAGAGATATTTTCGGAGCTACTCTCAACGAGGCTATTTCCTGCTGTGTACTGACAATGCAATCTTAGAATGGTCAGCTCATGTCAGATTGTGTTTCAATTGTGGAATATTGAATGAGATTATTAAGACGTCAGGCACACCCAGTGCACAATGTGCCAGCGCTTTGAGGCATAATGGACGGCGATTGTGCTCGATAATTCACCACTTGTCGTGCAATATAGTCAATCAAGTCAGATCCTTGTTACGTTCAGTACATCTACTGGATCAATTTTGACAAATGAAACATCCTGTGGTTTGGTCACTTGGTGAAAATTGTAGGGGATTCTTCTGCACGATCTAGTTTTCTTCCTAAAATTCTCAACAAGCGAACAACGGCACTGTTAGATGATACCATCTGTAAGCTGACTCCTCTGGTTTTTAAGGTTTGGTAGGTATGACATTTTGTAGCGTGGTCCATGTTATGAACTCGTATTGTACATAATGTACTCGTTTTCTTCCGAATATTCTCAACAAGCGAATAGCGGCAGTTAGATGATACCATTTGTAAGCTGTGACTCCTCTGTTTTTAAGGTTTGATAGGTATGACATTTTGTAGCGTGGTCCATGTTATCACCTCGTATAATGTACTCGTTTTCTTCCTAATATTCTCAACAAGCGAACAACGGCACTGTTAGACGATACCATTTGTAAGCTGACTCCTCTGGTTTTTAAGGTTTGGTAGGTATGACATTTTGTAGCGTGGTCCATGTTATCACCTCGTATAATGTACTCGTTTTCTTCCTAATATTCTCAACAAGCGAACAACGGCACTGTTAGACGATACCATTTGTAAGCTGACTCCTCTGGTTTTTAAGGTTTGGTAGGTATGACATTTTGTAGCGTGGTCCATGTTATCACCTCGTATAATGTACTCGTTTTCTTCCTAATATTCTCAACAAGCGAACAACGGCACTATTAGATGATACCATCTGTAAGCTGACTCCTCTGGTTTTTAAGGTTTGGTAGGTATGACATTTTGTAGCGTGGTTCATGTTATGACCCCGTATTGTACATAATGTTCTATTACCGCACTTTGTTCTTGCATGTTATGGTATGCTACGGTAAAAAACTCATCCGGTATATTTTAATTAATCTGGGATCAAAAGGTAACAATAGATTCACGCGGGGCACCGTCTACCTTCAGTAGGCGCCGTGCAAATTATCATTGTTGATCCTAGGTTACAGGAGTTAGTGGGATCAGCGCGGAAGCGGGGATTTGCCTTCATTTGAAAACAACCGGGACCGACTATTTAATGTTTACAGAAATACTCATTAAACTTGTGGTCACCCATCCGAGGACTGACCGCGGCCGACAGGAGGAGCAGGAGTAGCTTACGCGAGTGCCCCACAGATTCAAAAATATTATATTCTTTTAAACAAGCGGTTAATTTTGATCACTGCCGGCTACGTGTGTGACTGCAGCCCATTGGCGAAGATAGAGTTCGTGTAATTCCATCTGGCAGAAGCCAATATTGTAGTAATAAATAACGAATGAAATTTTGTAAAGCTGAAGGAATAAATGTCAACATCTATTCGTAACTATTTTACTGCTCGTTTAAATCACATGGTTACGTACGTAGTGGCGACAGCATGTCGGTGCCTTTAATTCAAAACGACCTAGGGGTCTACTCTCTAACGAAAATAGCTTCGGACGTAACTTCCAACTTTTCCTTTTGCTACGAATCCTTTATTTGCATAACTTCAGACGTTCCTTGCGTCCCGTACTAACTTGTGATGTCCAACTATATACAACAAAAGTAAAATAATGACGTTTGGTTTATAACTGACACAGCAAACTGCGAAAGATAAAGTCCGAAGCTATTTTCGTTAGAGAGTAGACCCCCAGGTCCGGTTGTGCCTGTCACAGGCCACGTTAACCCTTCGAAGCATGGAAACACCATTATGAAAATGTTACTAGTGGTCAACCATCCAACGGCTGACCGCGCCAAATGTAGCTCAGCTTCGCTAATGGATTGCCTCTGCTTACTAACTTATCCCCCGATATTTTTCCACTCATGTAGAGATAAGAGAGAAAACAATACAGTTCAGAAACTATTATAGTCCGTTCATCGGCCACTCGAGTCCCCTCGCCAAGCGTGCTCGCTTCATTGAGAGCTCTTCAACCTTTCCAGTTCAATTTGTAAGATTACATGACCTCAATGGAAGGAGCTTCCAGGAAGCTAAATAATACAAGAATATTTGTTATAGCTTTCTAATCTATTCAAATGCGTAGTCTGTGTGGGAGTACACGTGCCTTCACCATAAATTAATTCCCATACACACGTCAATAAATATTTGGGATAAATGTAATGTTGATTGAATAGACATGATTAATAAGGATGATTACGGAATATTTGAACAAATTGGGCAGGAAAATTTTCTAAGATCCGCCAATCTCCGCATAAACGTTAAAAAGAAGCCAAGTTCTGGTTCAGCTGTCTTTAGATCTACAAGAGTTGAAATACAGATCAATGTTAAATTCCAACAAGTTCTTCCGTGATCAAAATACAATATTTCCCTTTGATATCTCTTCACAAGAGTTTTAAATAAATGATGGCAAAACCTACACAGTGAAAAATAATTCTATAAATCGACAAATACTTCTTGCTTTAAGAAAACAAAAAAATGTTATTACAACCTGTAGGTATAAGTTTAAACTGCGCCAAGTTTTATGACAAAATTCATCTACTTTTGTTTAAAAATAAGTTATAATAATAATATCTACTGGAAATGTAACGAAATTATTGTTCAAACAAATACCATGGAATATGATATGAGGAAAACTATAATAACGACTTTGTCATAAAAATTTAAGCTGCCCAGACTCAAACGGGACCAATTTCTAACTTTCTCTTCATATGCACATAAGCTATTCCAATACCAAATTTCAGGTATTTAAGAGGGATAATGAGGAGTAAGTCTATTGAAAGTGTTCCAAATTTTATATTATATATTTTTTTTCCTCACACATATAAGTGTATGTGAGAACGCGCCTGACCGTGTTGTTTTATTTTGAAAACCTAAGTGAGAGAGGGGTTGCGCTGAAAACCAGCGCTGTCAATTGCCATACGACATATTGGCAGCAAATGCTGAAGCCCAATCCCTTTGCCACCATATTTGTTGCAATAAATACTTTTTCTTTCTTTCTATATGACCGATGAGTGAGCGAGTAAGTGAAGAAGTGCCATAATCAGATTTTTTTAGGATTTCAGGATCTATTAGTCACTGGTTCCATAATTGTAACATCTCATTATTGGAGTAAAGTGAAGTAGACTTTTGCAAGTCATAAAATTATTGGGCGGGAGGTATTGGTGTTAGTGGTTCGGAATGCCTTCTGTGAATATAAAAACGAGACGGTAGTTTAAGGACTTTGCCCGCGCACTGTCGTGCTTTTAACTATTTTTGTTATTTTAGGGATGGTAATCTGTTATTCGAACAACAACATTTATCCACAAAATTCAAAGGAATATGTGCGTGGGGAGAGACTAGCCAATTTTCGAAGTTCGATTTCCTTTTCTTTCATATAAATTGAAAATCATGTAAACAAAGTAATTATGTGAAATACGAAATAGAAGATGCCGCTGTAAAAGGGGCACAGTCGATCATCTTATAAGCTAGTCAGCTGGTGTAGAGACATTGTCAATTACAAATTGTAATTATATTAACAATGGGCCAAAATGAATGGGACAGGGATGGGATGGGAGAAACCCCACCTCCACATTCCTCCCAATATAACTTCTAAAAGGTAGGATCAGCAGTGGTACACGGCGCTTACTGAAGGTAGACGGTGCCCTACGTGACTCTATTGCTACCTTGGACCCCAGGCTAATTAAAAAAAAGGGGATGTAAGAATGTATAGGAAGAAAGTGGACTGTATGGGTTATAGCAGTGGTGGTCAAATAAGGGTCGCCGCCGATATTTATAATCGCATAAAAGTTAAATCGTAATTTTGTAACTAACATTTGTGAAAATGTGTAAATACTGTAATGTAGTAAGAATAAAGAATAACAATAATTTATTAAATTTCACAAAGGAGTTATACATAAATCAATATATACAATCCTACAGCTAACAGTTTGTTTTTATAATATGATAGGTATATATTATTATATTAGGGGTCTATATTAAAACGCATACATTAAATACTCCTATTTTTAACTCGCATAACATAATCCGCATAATTTTAAAACCGCATAATCTTAATTTCTATAAAATGCGAACGCATAATCTTAATGTGCACAATATTAATATTCATAACAATAACAAAGCATAAATTTAATAAGGATAATTTTTGTTTTCATTTCATCAAACTGGAAAAATGTAAACGTCACAAAGACAAAAAGAAAAACAAACAAAATCATTATACTTATACAAAAGAATGCAAGGAGTCTGCGACCATCAAATAGCTGCTGTATAGAAGCACTGTCATGGCTGCTGTATATGATCGTATTGTCTTATTTACAATAAATTATCCAATATCAATATTATAATAGGTTTATCCAATGAGAATACTAATTAATAATATAAAATGTTATTATAAAATCGTACACAATTTCCCAAATATGATTTTGTAGTGGATAAAAAGGAGTTGACGTTCATTTTTATGGCCAGCGTACAACAAATGGAAGTCTCTTATCGTACACAATGTTTGTACTAGTGTGGGTAATATTGTCATATATTAGAGATTGGTTGTCTTGAAAAAATCTCTCGAAGAAGCGCGCGACATCAGACCATAGGAAGCAATGTAATTATTTTTCAAGCTAATGATAGATATCGCTCGATGGAAATCCCTGTTTTCAGAGCAAATTAGTTATTCTGTGGTTCAAGGTACAACATGGCAACCTCATAGTCCAGTAAGGATACACTTTTGACTTCCTATAATTTTAACAATACTATACAAAATTCCCCAATGTCCAGTCAACTTTATTCGCCAGTTACCCTACCACGTGGATGGCCTTATTTCAGATCACTTTAGGCGATTATAGCGTAAGTAAACAATTTAGTTGACATTTGCGATACATGGTCATTACCTTTGTACATATAATTCAACTTTTAAAGAGTTTACAATAGAAATAACATAATATTTACATACATGAACTATACAAAAACTTTTTATTTTCACTCGCAAAAATGTAGGTAAAATATTTAACAATAGGTGCTTAAAATTATGATGTAAAAAAAGTATAGATATTTAGTAATAAAATGTAGACTGTATTAACACTGTGAATTTCATTCCATTGGAGAACATACGGTAACTATTTTCAAAAAAATCGATCAATAACTCAATAAACTATTTTTAGAAAACATAAAAAGCATTGATTATTTTTTTTTGAAAATTGATTTAGGTGATCTTGGCATCTTATCTACAACGCAATAAAGTTCACAGTGGCAACTTTAATTTAATATTGAAGGTTTTATTAACTAAATTTAATACCTTTAGGTATGGTAATACCTAAAGCACGCTACAGAATTGTTAGCTCACATTTTTATTTTATCACTGATGGGTTATACTACAAAAAATCAGGAACAATAAAATTATAGGAAGTTATACCACAAAAATTGCGTATTTTTAGAACGAAGAAAGTAACTGTTTATTCGCCACTTCGACACTTACAGGTACAACAATTTTTACTGGACAATCACTAAAAATTGACCTCAATCTATCACAATCATCAACCTATCTCCTTTATTGTAGCAGCAGCTACTCTATACTTTAAACTGAATCCACCATTGAATCTTAGTAAAAGTCGAATGGCAAAGCCCCTCGACTGCTACACCGAAGCCCCCGAGCTCGATATCCGGTGGAGACAAATTAGATAACGGACGATCTGTATTTTCTCGCATCACCTTGTGTGTAAAAGTCGTCACCTGTTTCATAAAGAATGAATGGTGTAAGTAAAAATAATTCTGCGAATAGTAATCCAATCAATAAATCAATTCTGTGAAATATGCACTTGAAAATAGTCAGTGAATTTATCGGGAATTTGGAATGTAGTCTTCCTTTAAAAGCAATCCCGAGAACTCAGCGGTTCCGATAAGTACCTACCTACTTAATTTCGAGTAGCGCTCTATCGCGCAAGTAGCTAATCGGTAATTGTTCAGCCAATCGCGCACAACTGACGTTTAATTAGTAATAACAGACTTATATTTACACGAGGGGAGGTTTTGAATATTGACAGCCCTTGCCTTATAAGTGAAATTGATAAACATAATTAACAGCCTTACAGAGTAGTGTTTTTATAAAAACCGCCACTGTACCTTCATTTAAAAACAACTATGGGACAAATATTTAACGTGCCCTCCTAATCACGGAAACAGTCTTATTAATATGCCTCAAGTGGTCACCCATCCAAGGACTGACCGCGCCAGACCTTGTTTAACGTCGCTAATCAAAAACGAATAGCTACTGCGATTGTGCCACGAGAGCTTGATAATTGTAACGAGTGCGTGATATTGACAAGTAATTGATAAACTCAGCAAAATCCCCATTCTACAATATTTATTTACTCTCCATATAAGTTTACACTGCACTCGTTCTGGGGGCCGACCGCGCTAAGTTTGAACGATAATACCAAAGCTAAACCATAAACAAAAACACACACATACATACATGTACACACGCACATTTCGTATCGCGCTAATCATTTGAACGGAAATTAAACTAGTTTTTTTATATACTCGTGGTTAGCTTTTTGGGTTTGGTTTTACTTTGGTAGCGTCATATAATCGTTCACAAAAAATAGCGCGATACCATTTTTTTTAATTCAGCTAACCTAAAGCTAAACCATAACCAAACACGTCACGTTAAGCACATTTCGTAATCATTTGAACAGAAATTAAACTAGTTTTTTTTTAATACCCGTGGTTAGCTCTAAACATTTTGGGTTTGGTTTACGATATAATTTGTTCACAAAAAATAGCGCGATACCATTGTTTATATTAATAAAGCGCGATTGGTCCCTAGCAAGGTTACATAGGTAGGATATATACATGTGGAGACTAGTGCCTGAGATAGGTTTCAGGATCACCAGAGGCCCAGTTGCAGTTCCCGGATGTCAAAATAATTCATAACATTTTATTTCAGCCCAATTAATTCGTGTGAAATAGGCGGTGCAGCTGAACACAAGAGTAAAGAACCCAATGTATCTTTTGTTCGCAATTGTACGATTGCAAATGCTTGTCCTTCATAAAATGTCCTTTGCAAAAAAAATTTTTAGAGAAAGCGCCTGCATTTGTGATTGTGGAAAAAATACATGGAAATCTATACGATATGCCCCGTATATTTATTATAGCCCAAAACACGAATGACGAAATTTTATTCGATAAAAGAAAATTGCGAAATGACCTCTCAAAAGTCAGCGAAAATGAGCCCGTCAGACTCTAAAATTTCGCAAGTTTTGTTAGGTGACTGTTTGGCACAATAGTTACTGCAGACATCAGCGAATCACTTTTATGTAACTTCGATTCCCACTATGTGATATAGTGATTGAGATCAAGTAAGAACCTGACGTGCATAAAAAAAAAGCATAGTCAATGCAATAGACCATTACTAATATTCCGAATGAAGCTGTGTTTGACTGAAAATCCAACGATACTCTCGTTTGCGAGTCGAAAATGCCAAATTTAAACCAAAATGAATTTTTCGCCGTACGTTCATACTTTTAATTAATCATATAGTAATACCAGATTAACATCATATCATTTAAATTAAATTCCGTGTTGTTGGTAACGTTGCTTGATCACTAAATATATATCTGCAATAATTTTCAATTCAATTTGAATGGCATAACATGTCTCTTACGTGGTTTAATATAATGCAATTTCGTACATACACCAGCCACGCTTAAAATAGTTTTCACAGTCAATTTCTTTCGAGAAGAAAATGCAAGAAATTTGAATGGTTTGTCTTTTGAAAATTTATTTCATTACTCTAACTGTTGATATGAAATATCCCGGCACGCTACCGACATGGTTATGTCCACGTATAAAGTAAAAGAAAATTATGCTAAACCTTTCTTCGTGGATGTTTAGCGTCCAAATAGTAGGATATTTTATAAGTTTCTGTTTTATTATTTTCGGAATTTCAATTTATTGAAAGTAAGGTTTTGTATTTGGGATATGTCTTACCACCCCATTTGGGATAAAGGTCGTGACGTTACGTTTTGTATTTCAATGGGAAACTTACTGAAAACAAATGTATGCACAGACTCTTGAATGAATTACCTACGGATATTTATTGTTTGCTTATATATATATATATAATTCTCTTTATTTCATGTATTGACATCATGTAGCTATATAACTATTTTTCCTAAATAAATGATGCTGTTTCTTTACATATTACAAAATCGTAAATAGCTTATTTGAACGACCATCACATATAATTTTGATGGACTATTCACAAATATATTTTTTTTATTATTAAGTCAGGATTAACTTTTAGGCTAGATAAAAAAAAAACACTTAAATATAATCAGTAAACTTTCAAACTTAAAACCGCAAACATAGTATACCTTTAAGTTTATTCTTTAGCATAAACAAACGGTACTGCACCCATACAGCCAAATCATTTTAAACACGCAGACGGGGCGTCGTCGCTGGCGGAAAACTACTACTTTACATTTCCAATATTGTTAAATGCTGATTACCAATAAAGGATGCGCTAAATAGGGGGTGGCACAGCGGTGGCGCACTCTGTGGGTGATGGCAATCAACTGTTCTATTATTTACAAGCTTTTATTCAATTTCGCCTGCCCGCCCGCCTGCTGGAATCTCTCTTGCGAGTAAATTTTCATTCCGGTCACCATTGTTGCACAGCGCTGAAAGCCTTCGATGACAATACGACATTATGGTATCACTGAGGCTGAGGTGATCATAAGCGCTATACATTTTTGATTAGCTAAGTTAACCGCCTCCGTGGCTCAATGTAAACATTGGGTTTACGAATCGGCGGTCGCGGGTTCGATCCCCAGCGGGGTACATAAGTACTTGGTTTGGTTCTGGTAGGGCATTTTAAATGTCCGCCTGGCTAGCTACCATCTTAGCAATGTTAATCGTGTTCCGGTTATCAGAGATAACATAGCCAGTCCCCCAAATATGTTGGGGTTTCCGGGTCAGTACGCTTCGACCTCATCTTCACTTAACATCAGGTGTGATTGAGGTCAAGAACGTTGTGCATAAAAAAAAAGTTAAGCTATGCCTGGCGCGGACAGTCCTTGGATGGGTCACTACTACTAATTTATATGTGGGATACCACTCCACTAAGTTAGGTTCGTCAGAATCGTTCTGATTTGTACTGTGATATCAGATGGTAACTAAGATCCGACGATGGAGCGGTGAGGTGGTCTATGGGTCTCTATATTGTCATTTTTAGTTTGGACTAATTTGTATCGATGAATATTTTAATTCTTTTACCTAGAAAAAAACGTTGATGCTTCCGACCGATTTCGGCCATGGCGACCGATTTCGGCCATGGCGACCACTTCGACTCCTAATCGGTTTGGCGCTGGTGCGCTCCATGATGGCTAACATAGCCGATCTTTGCGGTGGACTCCCATGCGCAATGTGGGCACGTAAGCACGTAGTGATAATGAATGGCAGCGGGTGGACGGGTATTTCTTTTATTCACATCGGGTTAGTACTTGACCTCAATCACACCTGATGTTAAGTGAAGATGAGGTCGAAGGTGGAAGCGTTCTGACCCGGAATCCCCAACATATTTGGGGGACTGGCTATCTTATCTCTGACAACCGGAACACAACAATGCTATCAACATTGTTGCTTGGCAGCAGATTTCGATAAGATGGTGGTAGCTAGCCGGGCGGACATTTAAAATGCCCTACCACCAACCAAGAAAGTCGCTGGTCGCGTTTAGCGTCGACATCAGCTTTACGCTGCTCGAAATCGCTTATTCTCCTATGCACTACCCTGCGCCATTCCGGACGTTGTGCTGCCAAACCTTCCCAACGAGATGGCTCAATGTTGCATCTTTTGAAATTCATCAATCATCATGTGAAAGAAACGTCATAGAAGATCTAAAGGAGCACAATTGCCACCACCACCCAACCACTGTTCAAGCAGCAGCATTCGGCAGTTTGACATGCGATAGCCAGTTCCCTAAATTGGGATCCCCTTCCCCCAAGTCACGACCGTTATTCCAAATGGGGTGGTCAGATATCCCCAACTAAATCGTTTGGATGTTCCATACGTTAAAAGATTAATGCTTGAAACAACACCCACGGAGTAGTGCCCACGGTTGACCTTTCCAAATATAGGTACAGGTGAACCCATCGCCGTTAAAACCTGCAATCTAAAGATGTTTTTTGGTAGAAAGTCACTTCTTCGCCTTTTATGACCCCCACGGGAAGAGATTGACGACCGATTGGTGTAGTGGATAGTGACTCTGTCAGCGAACCCAACGCATGTAGGTTCGAATCACGCGAGGAGCAAATGTTTGTGTGATGAATACGATACTCCCGAGTCATGGATGCTAATATAATTTTTTTTATTAATAAATTTGTATAATTGTTTATATATTATCTGTTATCTAGTGTCCATAGCTTTGATTATTTTGGAACTAGATGATTGATGTAAGTATCCGAAATACTTATTAACAAAAAAAGATGAACCTTCCATTTTTTTCATTCTTATTTTTTTATATTATCTTTAAAATCTTTAAAAATGAAAGAAACGTATGCAGAGCTCTCCGAATGAATTACTGGCGTTGCGGAGTCGGCCTATGTAACCTGTAGGTCTATTTTAAATGTTCACCCGGCTAGCTAACACCCTCTTATGTCTGCGCCAAGCAGCAATACTCATAGCCGGTTCCCCAATTAGGAATTCTGGCTCAGCGGTTCCACATTTCAACCTCATCTTCACACGAAAGGTTTTAAATTTAAATACACTATAACACAGAAACTTATTAAGAAATCTTATTATTATAAAATAGCAACCTATACACCCTGGTTCGCATGCCAGGCTATTTCACTATTAATAATGAAATATTATTGTTACTTTTTGTAATATAAAAACATGTTTTAAAAAGAGCAACCCTTCGAGTTTCTTCCTTGTCTCAGGCGATAATTGCATTTTGAACAAGCAGTGGCTTAGAAAATGTAAAATCTTACTATTTTAAGTGTACCCTTAATCTTCTAAATATATAAAGGAAGAAGCTGACTGACTGACTGACTGACTGACTGACATATCAACGCACAGGCCAAACCGCTGAGTCTAGAGTTTCCAAATTTGGCACGTAGGTTGCTTACGAGGTCTAGGGGAGCACTAAGAAAGGATTTTTCAAAATTCACCCTTTAAGGGGGTGAAACAGGGGTGGGAAGTTTGTATGAAGAAACAGTATAACTTGGACATTTCGACTATTTTCGACTCGAAACTTCGCAAGAGTACTCCTAGAAACAAATAAGCTAATACGTGTTTTGAGATTTTTCGAAAAACAACCCCCTGGGTTGTGAAATGGGGGTTAAAACCGTAAAATCGATATTGGTGTCGTTATTTAGGTTTTATGGGATGTTGATTTTGAAAATGACATTTATTTTAAGTTAACCCTCTAGGGTTGAGATACGGGTGGGGGTTGATACCAAAAAAGTCAATATTGGTGTCATTATTTAGGTTTTTTGGGACGTTGATTACGAAAATGCCATTTGTTTTGAAGCTAACCCCTTGGGGTTAGAGAATGCGATAAGGGTGAGTTGAGATTTTTCGAAAAACAGCCCCCTGGGGTGTGAAATGGGGGTTGAAACCATATAATCGATATTGGTGTCGTTATTTAGGTTTTTTGGGATGTTGATTATGAAAATGACATTTATTTTAAGCCAACCCTCTAGGGGTGAGATAGGGGTGGGGGATGATACCAAAAAAGTCTATATTGGTGTCGTTATTTAGGTTTTTTGGGACGTTGATTGCGAAAATGACATTTATTTTGAAGCTAACCCCTTACGAGTGGCGATAGTGGTAGGGGTTAAAATCACAAATTCAAATTGGTGTCGAAGTCGAAGAGTCAAAGTCTCAAATTCGAAGGCTCAAAGTCGAAGGCTGAAAGTCGAAGGCTCAAAGTCGAAGGCTTAAAATCGAAGGCTCAAAGACGAAGGCTCAAAGTCGAAGGCTCAAAGTCGAAGACTCAAAGTCGAAGACTCAAAGTCGAAAAGTAAAATTCATAGTCAAAGTCATAGTCAAAGTCATAGTCAAAGTCATAGTCAAAGTCATAGTCAAAGTCATAGTCAAAGTCATAGTCAAAGTCATAGTCAAAGTCATAGTCAAAGTCATAGTCAAAGTCATAGTCAAAGTCATAGTCAAAGTCATAGTCAAAGTCATAGTCAAAGTCATAGTCATAGTCAAAGTCATAGTCAAAGTCATAGTCAAAGTCATAGTCAAAGTCATAGTCAAAGTCATAGTCAAAGTCATAGTCAAAGTCATAGTCAAAGTCATAGTCAAAGTCATAGTCAAAGTCATAGTCAAAGTCATAGTCAAAGTCATAGTCAAAGTCATAGTCAAAGTCATAGTCAAAGTCATAGTCATAGGCAAAGTCATAGTCAAAGTCATAGTCAATGTCAAAGTCATAGTCAAAGTCATAGTCATAGTCATAGTCAAAGTCAAAGTCGTAGTCAATGTCATAGTCGAAGTCATAGTCAAAGTCATAGTTAAAGTTTTAGTCAAAGTCATAGTCATAGTCAAAGGGGTGAATAGAATTTCCAAATTTGGCACGTAGGTTCCTTACGAGGTCTAGGGGAGCACTAAGAAAGGATTTTTCAAAATTCACTCTTTAAGGGGGTGAAACAGGAGTGGGAAGTTTGTATGAAGAAACAGTATAACTTGGACATTTCGACTATTTTCGACTCGAAACTTCGCAAGAGTACTCCTAGGAACAAATAAGCTAATACGTGTTTTGAGATTTTTCGAATTCAACCCCCTGGGTTGTGAAATGGGGGTTAAAACCATAAAATCGATATTGGTGTCGTTATTTAGGTTTTATGGGATGTTGATTATGAAAATGACATTTATTTTAAGTTAACCCTCTAGGGTTGAGATAGGGGTGGGGGTTGATACCAAAAAAGTCAATATTGGTGTCATTATTTAGGTTTTTTGGGACGTTGATTACGAAAATGCCATTTGTTTTGAAGCTAACCCCTTGGGGTTAGAGAATGAGATAAGGGTGAGTTGAACACTTTGAACCCACCGGGTATGCCATATCACAGACTTTTACTACGTGTGGGTGCACCTGTTATGTTATTGAGAAATTTAAAGCCACCCAAACTTTGTAACGGTACTAGGTTGCAAGTCAAGGCTTTGCACCGGAACGTAGTAGAGGCCACTATTTTAACAGGACCTGCTCAGGGAGAAACAGTGTTTGTACCGCGTATTCCATTAATACCAAATGATCTTCCCTTTGAATTCAAAAGGCTTCAGTTTCCACTAAAGGTCTGTTTTGCCATGACAATAAATAAGTCGCAGGGGCAAACTCTCAAATTCGCCGGAGTAGACCTACGACAGGACTGTTTCTCTCACGGTCAGTTCTATGTGGCAGGCTCACGTGTAAGTTCACCTCAAAGTTTGGTTCTATTGCTACCACCTTCAAACATGGCAAAAAATGTTGTTTATAAGGAAGTACTTTAATAAATATAAACCAGAATTTTTCAGAAAGGTCTTTTAATGGATCCCTGTCTTAATTCATTTACCTGGCAAAACATCAACATGGTTCCACATACTTGTTATCTGCCCAGGGTCTTTTCCTGTTTGAGATAAACTCTACATGGTAATTTTTCTGCTGAATGTATTCCCGTGGGAAAGTAATAAAGTGTTGATTCATGTAGTCTACGCGGACGAAGTCGCGGGCAGCTGCTAGTAACGTATATATACTTTTTAACGTAGGTATTTACCGTAAGGAATAAAATAGGGCACATTAGGTAAGTGAAATAGAAGTTATTGCCGTTTATTTATTACAAAACCGTCATCGACGCACTCTCCGACCGGTAATTGATATGCGACTGGGGGATTCGTAGGGCTCCTATCGTGCGAAAGTAAAGTTTTTATTATTTATTTAATTTAATGATGTAATTATGAGGAATATGCTACATTCGCGACCGACAAATGACACAATGCTTTATTCTATAATGGTTATGAAACATTAAAAAAAAACTACCTATGCCAATACCTTCTACTGCACTTACTTTTTCTTACTGTAAAAAAAACTCATCCGGTATAGTAAACTTGACCAGGGAATCATGACTATTTGCTGTCAAAAGTTCCACGTTGCGGGCTTGATTTACCTTCCGGCTGCAACTATCTACTACTGCACAGAGATCTGCGCCAAGGCGGGCCACCCACCGAGTAACCGTCACCACACCCTCCTTCCTCATCGTGCCACTTCCAGCTCCCCCCTTCCCACCAATCGGGAGCGCATCCCACAATCAGCGCGCTACCTATTCAACGGTTCGCGGTATCGACAACAGTTGCGAGAAAGCGTGATTCCCCAAAGGTACCAGTTCGATTCCCGTTCGAAGACGGATGTGCATTGTATTGAGAGTTACTCATCACCAAAACAAACAGTTTCATATTATACCGAGAATGACGTCGCCCGCACTGGTTGTACAGTTGACCGCATTGCTAGTGGAACGACCAGTCATAAGTGAGCTCCCGTACGGTAGTACGCTCACAGCCATGAGTGGTCGATCCAAATTTATAAAAAATATTTCAACTTTTCCATACATGGGGAGTCGAAAATTTTTCTTTTTTTCAAAATAAAAATGCACTCCTACAGAAATATATTCTACTCACAATATGGAACACCATTTCAGTTAGTATCCTCTTTCACGACAAACCTTGTCCATTTCATCGCAGAGTAATATTTTGCAAATTTGCTCTCAAATTGCTAACCGGTGCTTACGTATTGATATCTTTATTTCATTTATACCTACAAAATCTAGGTGTAAACACTTTGAAGGTAGCAAAGAAGAAGGAATTATTGGCATACGAAAATTTCAGTGAATCCACAGAGCATGTGCACTACGATCAAGTGACACCGTCTTGACGTCAGAATGAACAGTCACTTTTAAACGTTTTCATTCTTCTAAATATAAAGGAAGGAAATGGCTCATCTGACGCCGACTATCTGCAGTACACGCTTTAACCAGTTTGTGACTAGATTAGTGTAAATGCTTCAAATATTAATAACTAACCTTAAATTTCACTAATCGAGTAATACAAAAAGTTTATTATATGATCTATGTAGTGATACCGCAACCGTACCACCCTTTTCAATGTCGCACGCGATTAAATTAACACCCGGTATTAAACGAGCTACCAACGTCTCGTCGAGATAAAGGAAGCCAGCGTGGCCACATTAAATAGTAAATTAAGGCTTGTCTGCTGCCGTGAATCTGATCAACATTAAAATCTGGTTAACCATGGCATTTTGCGCCAGAAAAGGATAACGTTCGAGTTATCTTCTTATTTATTTATTTATTTAACACTTTATTGTATATAAGCACACACGTCAAACGAAACAAAAAAACAGGAAAATATTAAAATATACAAAAGGCGAGCTTATCTCTATAAGAGATCTCTTCCAGCAAAGCTCAGTAAGGAGACAAATTGATGAGGTAACGTAAAAGTAGACAGCGAGTACACTTACAAAAACAATAGTTATAAACAAACATACAAAATAAATAGAGAAAATAACAACCATGTCGATGACATACATACTTAAATGATGGTGTTGTTACAATATAAATAAATATAATAAAATATATAATCTAATATGATCAAAATAAATACAAAACCTATAAATAAATATGATATATACTTAAACAAATGTACACAAATAATAATAATAATCTATTGAGACAGTTTAAGGTAATGCTCCGTCCTTCTTGTTCTAATTTAAGAGCTATGCTCTTGTCGGTGGAGTAACCGCCATTTTTCTTCCCTCTCTTTTACATCTTTACACGAGTCGGAGTTAATACTGGGTGAATTTTAATTCGTGTAATTCCCATTACCTGTTGATTCCACTCCGGATTACGATTAACTTTCCCCAAGCAACCACAGTCGAATTCGATCCAAAAAAAATTAAATTACCCACACAAAGTAAAACATTCTGAAACCACCTTTAGTAAGGACGTCCAACAATTATCAGCTGAATTCGGCTATGTTTCCCAGTGGAAAGTTGTTCGTAATCAGGAGCGGAGTCACCAGCCGAAAATTGTTGGATTAAAAATAAATAAGAATATACCATTTACTTGGTTAATGGTGGTTTAAATGGTATGATAATACCAGCTCATGCTGAGATTGATATGCCAACTGGCGGTGTTCGTGGGGTTCGTATGCGATGCGAAATTTATTTGGAACATATATTTTCTCCAACTTTATTTATATATTTCATTTAATAATGTAATTATGTGGCATAGACTACAAACGCGGCCGTCAAAAAACACAAGGCTTACATCGACGATGGTTTTGAAATAAAAATAATTAAACTATCTATGCCAATACCTTCTATTTCACTTACCATAATATGGCTTATTTTTTCCTTACCGTAAAAAAACTCATCCGGTATACCTATACAACATTACAACACCCTATACAACATTACAACACCCTATACAACATTACAACACCCTATACAAAGTCCTAATCACAACTAAATAGTAACTTGTCATTTTATACTGCGTGTAAGGGACAACCCGACATTCCCTTTACGGGCATATTATTTAATTCAAAATAAATCTAAATCCCAAATGTCTTATTTACTTTGGTCGTAAATAAATATCCAAATAAATCGAAGAAAATTACTCTCAACGCACACTATACATATTTACATGGCTATTGACTGATTGGTAGGATAATAGATGGCGTAACTCATTCTTTAACTTGATGCAACATTGCCAGTTTATCAATTAGGTTTACCAGAGCAAGCTTTCACTAGAATACGTAATTAATTTGTTTGAAAAGAATAACTTACTTTTTTATTTTTTCTATTAACATAAAAAATCGACTAAAGGACCTTCCCGACGACGCATCGAGGTACCTAAGCACCTGTTTCAAGGAATGTCAACTTGTCCCTTACAGGCAGTATAGACGTTACGTAAATTAGATCTGTATTTTCTAAGAGGAATACCTCCCTTAGCTTTCGTTAGAGAGTAGATCGTTTGGTTGAGAGATTGTGGACGAACTTCGGCGACATTTTTATCAATTCTACAGTCTTGCAATGGAAGAGGTTAGTCTAAAACTAAACGAGGTTTGCTAGATAACGGATAAACATTTTATATAAACAAATGGATACATTCGGACAATTGACCAGTTTAGGTAGGTACCGCAAGAAAAATAAAAAGTATTTTGTTAAAATGTTGCTGTTTCATTAAGTTTGCCGTATATCCATTACTTCCCTTGGTGTAATAATACAGTCTGTTTCTTTTTCCATAATTTGCGCTTGTCACTTGAAAAAATCAACCTGTATGTGCCCGCGCCGCTTTATCAGTATGGCGAAGACTTTTTTTTTTTTTGAATATGTTTAATCTATTGTTATTTTCGAGTCGAGGCAAGTTTCAAATTTTATTGGACCAAAACTATTGAATGGTTGATCCTTGAGATGTTTCCCACACACAAGAAATTATATATTAGTTTTCCCATGAAATAGCAGATGAAATACCGCGTGGATTTGGGAATCTCGTTAATTACTATTTTTTCAGGATACCGAGAATTTATTTGTAACACATCCTTAGCCTGTTTATCATATTTTTTATGATTGAACATTGAAATTTCTGTAGCTTTCAAAACTCAAAAAACGGTCGTTATCAGCCGGCTGAACTGATCCACAACTGCAGATATGCCTCTTCCGTCGCCACATAACCCGATCTTCCGCTTTACATGTACAATCGCTTCCAGCCGCTCGACGCAGGTCGTTGCTTTATCTAATTAGGACCCCCCTCACTACGTTTGCCTGGTTGCGGTTTCCAATCGATTATATAACTCGATATCGTCCATGCATTACGTTCTGATGTATGATTGGTTGGTTCATCGATCGCTTGGTAATTTGACGTTTTCTCATTGGTCGACTGTAATGACACCGATCAAGTACAGGGCAGAAACCGCTTGCTCCTGCGATTATCGGTTTTGCCACTTCATCCTTCTTCATCCATCTTCTATAGCTATTTATATGGACAGAGTAAACGTTTATTGACAGCCCTTTGTCTCTTGACCAGCACTTTGATCGGACGAATGTGAACAAAGTATGTGACAACATACATTTCTATATCATTCGCAATTCCGTCAAGACCGTTATTGTAACTTATCAGGAAGTGGAATCCATTCTGAGGTATGATCATTAGGGACAACAGCGTCTATTTCACAAAAAAGGTGTATACTAGCGTCGGGACATTTATGAAGGAAAATTTTTGTAGGTGTCTGAGGATACACTCATTAAATTTATCAAATGATTTCACCTGGCACCAAGTCATGCCATTCACGAAAAGCAAGCGACAGGGGAAAAGCAAATTCCCACATCACCATCATCTTCTTGCCCTAGTTTTTTTTTTTGAACCGAAAAAGATTTAGATAAGGTGGTGGTAGCTAGCCAGGGGGACATTTAAAATGCCCTACCACCAACCAAACCGAGTACTTAAACATGTACCCCCGCGCTGGAGATCGAACCCGGGACCTCCGAATCGTAAACACGATGTTGTTTACATTGGACCACGGACGCGGTATAATAACTATGATTACAAATATCCCAAATGAAGTGTAAAACAGTGCCTCCATTATACAAGTCCCATAACAGTACTTCCAAAACAACGAAATAATTTAGTGACGAACTTTTTGCATCATCACATAGGATTCAATAGGTTCAAGAAATCTCAAAAAATTAATTTTACCTATATAGTCCATAGAGAGGAAGGGGAAGACCTAGGCGTAATTACTTTAAAACGAGGGCGAAAAGTAGAGAGCCGTGGTCATTACTCCACCGACAAAGGCACAGCTCTTAAATTGAAGAGAGTCTAATAGTCTAATTACTAAAGTACTTAAAAATTCTAATTCTGAGACTCTGATCCTCAAACTAGGTCAAACCTGTATCTTGAGGATCAGTTCCCTCCTTATACACATAGGCAGTGTAGTAGTACCACTGTAATACTCGTATATTACTAGAACCCTCCGAGTTCGGTCGAACTCAATTGAGTATTTCGTCCTGTGTTTGATTTCTACCCAATAGTCCCATCTACAAGCCATCCCACATCTTCATAACTATCTAAAACAGGGACCAGATAAAATGAGTAGTTCCCGCGGGTTAAACAAATTAAGCATATCCGCGATTAAGTTATTCCACGACACTTGTACGCTGCAGGACCTCTACGATGCCACAGACAATATATACGCGTGATCACATTCTGAGGGCGGAGTGTGAGTTTTTTGTCGACTTAACTTTACTACCGCGTTCACGTTTACGTGACGATTTGTATGGAGAAACGTGCAGCGCCTCTAGCGGATAGTTTGCAAAACGATTTTTTTCATAGATACTTTTTGCGTAAACACGAATGCAATGGTAAGGTAAGGTGCAGCGCCTCTAGCGGATAGTTTGCAAAACGACTTTTATCACAGATACTGTTTGCGTAAACGCAAACGCGATGGTAAAGTTAAAACGAGACAAAACTCGCACTTCGCACACTGGTCCTCAAGAATTTGATGTTTTCGGCATCAATCCGCAAGAGTTATGTATAACGCTATGACTTACAAGGAGACATTATAATTATAAGATAGGTAAATGAAATCTAACTTTGTATGATCAAACGACTAAGGGGGATAAACACCACTAGAACACATAATGTATTTCTATTAGCGTGATGGTAGGCCTATTTCCTATTGCCAGGAGGCCGGCCGTGTGTAAATAACCCTGTTATCTAATTTTGCCGCCAGGCTTCAGCCCGCATTGGTGTGTTGCGATGCAGTAAGCAAGTATAACAAACAATGCGGACTGACTGAACGAAGACGCACTGCATAGTAAGTACCTAAATAAACCCGACAAACTCACTTGGTAAAAAATTCATTTTTAAGCCAAGACGAAAAAATTTATTTTTTATTTATTTATTTGGAACATCAACATCATATAATATTACACATATATATTAGTCTACATATTTAGAAATTCAATTCCTGATATTATATGACAATTAAAGATGTACACGTCATTCAACAAATTGTACAAAAGCATCTTAGGTGGTAAGTTGAAGCCAATCTAAAAGATATTGTGCCCCTTAGATGGGTTACGTTAGTACTATTAGTTTTTCTGTGATGGGGGGTAATGTTGCAACGTTAAGTATTGTCCATTATTAGTTGATTATTTAGTTGTAGTCGGATTCTGGATCCAGCTGTTAAAGATTTTATTTTTGAATTTGTGTACGGAACACAAGTTGTCGTATGTTTGACGGCATCATGTGTATCTTTGTCCGGACGTGTCTCAGTATAGTCCGATTTGTCCTTAGCACAGTTTATTTCTTGTCTTTTGATCGTTTGATCTCGCAACACATTTTTTTGGTGTATTTCCTGTTGCCAGGAGGCTTTAATATTACATTTAAATGTGAAGTGATAATTTTACCCTATGAAATAAAATATTTTGATTTGATTTTCGATGACATCTTAGTATTTCGAGGGTTTTCTATTATCATTTTTTTTTCATGTTTAAGATTGAACTCGGGGATACGACTTCTTAGACCTAATAGTGAGTGCGAGAAAGAGGCATATCCAGATTGTGGGATATCTGTCCCAGGTATGTGTACTGACCCATATCAACTGTGTAAAGTTGTGTAAAAACGTCAACAAATTTCTCCTCGACAGTGTGTCTGACAAATGACTCCATAATTCTCACGCAGGAGCCATATGAATATAACGAGAATAGACATACTTCCTTCTCTCAGTCTACCGGCAAAATATTATATAAATCAGTTTGACGTGTTAAACACTGAAAATAATAAAGTTTTCTTAGCCAAAATTGTTAAAATCAACAATTCGCTTGTCTTTAGTGATTGGGCGATGGTGGGAATTCATAAAATATATATATATATATATCATAATATTAAAATATATACATCATAATATTATAACATATATATGTGCCTGTAACGGTTCTCTGCCTTTTCGCCAAAATTATTTGGCCATTTATCACTTGCCAACAAACCTTTCGCAGAAATGTATTTCGTTGAATAATCATTTGCCAACGGTTTGAAATCGCGTCTCAGTCTCAATACTATTTATTGATAGTGTGATTTATTAATATGCAACAAATTCTCGAGCGTCAACTTGAGGTCATCTCAATCTAGAGAACGGCTTATTAAAATGGTTCTAAGTGTTTTTGTTTCGAAAATCAGTGGAAAATCAGTGTACGAGCGTGAAAAATTTAACAATAGATCTTTTCATTCAATTTGTGCACGCTAATAAAATCAATTAGTATAAATATGTAGCGAATATAATTCCATCTGTAATGTTCATACTGATATAGACATACTTCACGACTCGCTCCCCATAAAAAGTCGAAAGATAATGAAAATTTCATCGACTGACGATTGATCTCACCTACTATATCTGCTTTTTGTTATTGTTAGTTTATTTTAGTGTTCAGTGTAAATGTACCTATCACCTTTTCACACACTTAGTTATAAGAAATTAGTAGTAAAATTTTTTAAACATTCAAAATTCTTTTTTTGTAGTTTAAAATTATATGCCCATAGATTATAGTGTTATTGTACTACATGCATTTGAGTGTTGTGCTCATCTGTAATTGGAGGTCATACCAGAAAATTTTAGTGTAAATGATTTTGTAAAATGTATGTACTCTGTTGGTGAGCCTAAATAAATAAATAAATAAATATTATTCAGTCAGCTGAAAAGTATTTTTTTTTTTAATTAGAATGGGATCGCTCTTGACCTTAATCTGGACTAATGTCGAGATAAGGTCTACGATGGAACGAGCTTTCCCAGAAGATCAAGTATCAAATTATATTATATTGACGACCTATTAAACTCTGACCACAATACCAAAAGGTCGCGGGTTCGAATCCCGCTAGGGGCATATGTTTGTGTGATGAATGCGGACATGTGTACTCGAGTTATGGATGTTTTCATTTATAATAAGTATTTATTTACAAAAAGAAATGTATTTATGTAGTATATCAACCATCTGGTATCCACAACACAAGCCTATAGTTGCTTACTGTGGAACAGGATGGCGTTGTGTGCATGTCTAAGGACATTTATTTATTTATTCCGAGTCCTGTTTTCTTCATAAATTATGGTCACACTCTTAGAAGGAGAGACACCTTAAAATTAAATTTCATCCTTCTGCTCGCGATATTGGTAACAGTGAACATTCCAGTTACGTAGCAGGTATATAAATTCCTTGGATGCGAGAAAGTTAAATATCCTGGAGCGCTAATTTCCAGGAAATAGGATTTGGAATTTTGCGTCAATAAGCGGTAAGTATGAGAAGTTATTACATAGGAAATTATTTTGTATTTGGTATCCTCGTCTGATACCGTCACAGTTTTTAAACGACAAACGCTGTGAGCGGAAACTAATACTGACTAATACTAAATAATAGGCCGTCGGATAAATAGACCGACGGACAGACCGCTGGTTTGTACGTGCTAATGCAGACGACGCGACAGCTTAGTCTACGGCACGCGCTTGCCTTGTGGTGATGAACCCTATCAATATTGAAGTTCTCATTATCGAAGTACAAAAACGATTTCAATTTTACGATATAACATTAGATAGATAAAGCCTTTAATTGTGTAGCGGTTAGCAACTCTGGCCACTATACCAAAAGGTTGCGCGTTCGAATCCCGCTAGGGGCATGTGTTTGTGCGATGAATACGGACATTTGTACCCGAGTTATGGATGTTTTCATTAATAATAAGTATTTATTTACAAAAAAAAATGTGTTTAAGTAGTATATCAACCATCTGGTATCCACAACACAAGCCTATAGTTGCTTACTGTGGAACTAGATGGCGCTGTGTGTATATCTGATGATATTTTATTTTTTATTTATTTGTTATATATGAACAAAAACTATAGAATGACATTTTCCAGGTGGTTTATTCTCCTT
Source organism: Oegoconia quadripuncta (assembly GCA_949316235.1). Taxonomy (NCBI): domain Eukaryota; kingdom Metazoa; phylum Arthropoda; class Insecta; order Lepidoptera; family Autostichidae; genus Oegoconia; species Oegoconia quadripuncta. Next base: position 4,255,953 of record OX438742.1, on the reverse strand, counting down.
CTGTATTATCATAAATAGATAAAACTAAATACAGTAGTGTTGTTTAATGTACTTATGCATTTTAAAACAATTTACATAGGTTTACACACATGTCCAGAAGGTCATGCGCCAGAAGGAGGCCGCAGAGCGGGATCGGAAGAGGGCCGATCCCGCTCGCAGTAGGCGACGTCGGGGGGGTGGGGCGGTAACGCTCGCTAGCCCCCCTACACGTCGCCCGAGGGTCGCGGGCGGGTACATCTAGGGGCGATGTAGTCATCGGACGCGGCCCGGGAGAGGATGACACCCCCCGGAGTGACCGGGTGGGTGTCGTCGCATCGGGCCCTGCCGCGCTTCATACCGCTCGCTGATCGCGGTGTGAGGCACGACAGCGCCCCCTACGGAGGGTGCGCTAGACGCCCTCCGGGAATGGGCCTACCCTTGTGAGGGGGCGAGGCGGGGGAGGACCTGGAGCCGCCTATGCGTTCCTAGGTCCTCCCTACTGCCGAAGAAGTTCGCTGTGGGGTTTTAGTGGGTATCCCTGCCGTTAGGGAGGGGAGTCCCACATAACCGTCTCGCCGTCCCCCAGGTGAGCGGTATGCGTAAAGCATTTCCGCGCGAAAACAAATAATAAAAAAGGTTTACACATGCGTTACATATTTAATAGTTACTGTAATAGACTTATTACAGAAAAATATAGATGAGAGCTATTTGTACTAAAATACCTACAGTACAGAAGGGATGCCGGGATTTTGTCATAATCGAACGTCTTTTTTTTGTGCATCAAAAACGCAACAACTTGTATTTCTCTATGTTTCCTTAAATTACATGTTCCTCACTATTATACAGCTTCACGGACAGGACGTTCGGCTGACAAACTCCATCGTCTGCTGATCGCCTAAGGATGTATGCGAATTTTAAAAGTAAATTCATTTAAGAAAGGGCGGAAAATTTTCAAGACTAATATTCGTGTTCTATATTCGTTTATTAAAACTACTTATATACACCAACATTCAGAATATAGAAAAATAAACAACCCCGAAATCTAAGCAAGGTAGAAAACGTGTTCAAGGTCGCTATCATGTGGGAGGATACCCAGAATGCTAGCAGCATTACCTCGTTGAATGGCAACACTGATGCGTTGGCCAAGGTAAGCGCCAGCTCTACGATCACCGGATACCTCAATAAGGCGATTTGATAAATCCTTAAATAGCATTCGGGGTTCAGGTCCCCACGAACGTCTCCACACCAAACGGCGCAAATATGCAACCATCTCCAATAGCTGCTGCAGAAGAAGCACAGATACGAGACAGCGCAACTGTGTCAACACATGTGGCATACCAGGTTCTTTATTTATTTATTTTATCATCTATTGCACACAAGAAAAAAACATAGAGATACAACATAATAGAGACGACACAACAGGTTCTGCTTATTTCTACAATAAAATGTCTTCCGGTAGACCTACGAAAGAGAGATATGACTGGAAGAGGCAGATAAGACGTGCACAATGGAAATCTAAAGAAATGAATAAATATGATAGATAAAAAAACCTAACTGAATATAAATATAACTACATACTAATAACTACATAAATACATAAATAAGTACATATTTCAATACATACGAATATAAAATATAACATACATATAATACACGGAATAACACTATGATATTTATTCGTTTTATTTTTGGGGAAAGGCGTGACGTTTTATTCATCCTTCGACCGTAATTGCCATCCGGCGCGGCGTCGTGTAAGAAGATCATGCTCGACCAGGATGACTTACTGGTCTCTGAAGTAAGTACTAACGTAATAACTATTCAAAAACCAAAAAACGCGACAGCATATCAGCAGCAGCAGGCCCCATGTTGGACTTTTTACCATAAAATGTATCATATCAACAGGAATCTAACGACACCATGCACTTCGCAATCGGTCAAGTTGTATAGGCTACAGGATGCGCCAAAGGAACGGACATACATACGTACACTCGAAAAACATTACCCTCCTTTCTTAGGCAGTCGGGTAAAAACGTTGCATCGCTGTTGAGTGAAATATAACAATATTTGTCCTTATCAAATTCTCTTCTCATAATTACGAATTGTAGGACAAAAATATCTGTCCGACTAAAACGTACCGTTATCTAATAAACGTTTAAGTGCTCTACAATCAAACATAGCTAGTAGTGGTATAAGGAACTACATATGCGATAACTAGGGATAAAAAGTATAATACAACTGCCACTACTGGACCTCATCACATTATCATGTACAGATAAGTCTAAATTACATTATCGTGAAATTATCAGACGCCAGGAAATACATAATTGTGTCGCAGCGAGCCAGATTTATTTCGCCAAGCTAGGTACTTGTGTATTTCGATTCACTATTGGTCCGTTATCTATATGTCTATCACACTCATACATTGACGTTCTGTTGAACAATCCAGAATCAAGTTCTGTGTGGCCTTTCGTACTGTCGACAACATAATTGAGGTAGCATATTTTTATTAAAAAAAAAATATATGTAGTTAGTCTAAATATAAATTATTATTTAAGATTAACTGAAATTTATGTATTATGTAAACTAAAACATTTTTTTTTATGATTGACTGGATTCGCGTTTGACCACAATCTCACTTGATGGAAAATGACGATGTGGTCGAAGATGAAGCACGCGATCCCAGTAAGTGCCTATTCACTCTGCTCTTGAAGATCCCAAGGTTGTAGGATTCAGGAATGACTGACGCCGGAAGGGAGTTCCATGCCTTGGCTGTTCGGATGAAGAATCGAACTTCTTAGTGCGAATGTTCGGTATATTAACTATATACGGGTGGAATCCCTCCCCACGCCTAGTGGTCCGAAGATGGAAGGGTGACGGTGGAATAAGATTATGTAATTCCAACGCACACTCCCCGAAATGCATCGTGTAAAAAACTGAGAGACAGGCGACTTTGAGACGGTGCTCAAGGCTCTGCAATTTAGCAGTCATCGAACTAACACCTATGAGTCTCATGGCACGTCGTTCCACAGAATCGAGTGCAGCTACTTGGCTGAACCATCCCAGTGGTGACAGCAGTATTCCATGCACGAGCGAACCTGAGCCTAAAATCCAACCAAGACCGTAAGAATATCACAAAAAAAATTTACTGCAGCTTTAATACTGTTATCGACTGTACACAAGGCTATGGTCAAACAAGCAAAATCGGATTTGCGGATACGGAATCAAAAACAGATTTGTTTTAACACTCGACGAAAAACGACAGACGATAACATGACCTGTTTCACGGCGTTGTGTGTGTCCAGCGTTGTATATATCTCAGTAATGCGTGCTCCGATTTAGGTGCGGTTTTTTTTATATTGAAGACTAAACGAGGTTTGTCTTTAACATAGATTCCTAGTTAGGTTTCATGAAAATCGTTTGAGCAGTTTCGAAGATATTTAGCTATTAAAACAATTTTTACCAGACTGACCAAAAGAGGAGGGTAATGTTTTTCGAGTATACGTAATGTACCTACCTGTTTTTCTACCTACAAATGTCCCATAGCTGTGGGTTGTCTGGAAGTTTAGTGATAATACCGCCTAATTGTGTTCTATTGTTATCATCAAAAAATATGGTAAATTATTTTGCGCATTAAAGAGTATTTGTACTTGTAGTTGTATTTGTATGTAGATTTCTATGTTACCTCATGTAACCTTAACGGATTGACCGATTTCGAAGTTGAAGGTGTCGTTTGATTCCTATACATTTTATGGTAAAATATGCTGTCGGGTTTTTTGGTTTTAAAACCTATATTGTTATTTGTATATCGATGGTATTTTTTTATAGTTAATATTAATCCCGGAGATAATTCTTAGCCATGTTCGATAGAAATCGGTGAAACCGTTCCGAGGATATAGTATAGCATTTAACATTGCTTGGTCAATCTAGATGACATAATCATTGTTAACTCGGGGATTTTCTAAATTTTTAATGTATTAATGCACTCGATGTCAAAGACCAGCCTGCGAAGCATGACATCGTTTGTCGACAGGGGTGAGAGTGGGATAGTTGTATATTTCGACAAAGCGAATGAGCAGACTATACAAGTTTATTACAAATATTATACAATATATTAATTATTATATACGTAAACTTCTACTACTTCTACTACAGTTTGTTGTTTTAATTTAACTCTTCGTGTTTTAGAGACTCGGAAAGTTTTTTCGGTCTGTCTGTCTTCCATCTACTATTCATGCCCCTTAGGTATGAAATTTGGAATTCCTGAAAGACGTGTATCATTATTTGTATTTAGAGTATGTAATTCTAGATTTGGACATAAACATGGATAAAGAAACTTTTTATTCGGTGCCACAATATATTGTACAGCACCATAAATATAATTATTATTATACAGGAAGAATCCTTAGAATAATGTACAGAGGGCTTGCTGGCTCAGCTAACGCTGCAAACGCTGAACACGCTTACAACACTGATAATTCTGCCAGTGCCTCAAGTGGAAAGTGACGTTCAGCTTAAAAGATAAGTTTGAAAGTAAATAAATAATTAGTGGGATGGTAGCAGTATTGGTTATTTGTTATATAATATAAATTAATATTTCAAATAAATTGCCATAAAATAAGCTGCTTCGACTTTCAAAATTAAGGCTACTTAACGTCGTAGATCATTACATCGATTACTCTGAGATTCCGTGACCGATTTGCGCGATTCATCCCAGATACTTTGAAGAGGTGGTCCCATTGAAATTTTATCAAGATCTATTGGAGTACCCATGGGGGAAATTAGGAGTTGCGTGTAAAAATGTCGTTAGTACACTTATGCGTATATCAGATGACTTGCCGATGCAGATTTTATAATGCAGTCACGGGGGTGTTAAATTATCCACTATTTACCCCAACTGCCTCAAAAAGGAGGGTTATGTTTGCCGAGAGTATGTATGTAAGTATATATGTAAATAAGTATAGTATTTATGTAAGCTAGTACAGACATGTGTACCCGAGTTATGGATGTTTTCATTTATAATAAGTATTTATTTACAAAAATATCCATCTGGTATCCACAACACAAGCCTAAAGTTGCTTACTGTGGAACTAGATGGCGCTGTGTGTATGTCTAAGGATATTTCATTTAATATAGTAGATTTGTAAGTTACGTCCTTTTGCCTAAACGGGTTGACTGATTTTGAAGCGCAGGGGGTCGTTCGATTCGTTTTGAACCCCAGAGTCATAAAATAATTTTAGATTGTTGTGCCGAAGCTATGTAGATTGAAAAAAAAAACGTATTTCTTATATTCCTATCGAAGATAATGGAAAAGGCAATGTTGCTTACGCATTAGGCGTTACGTTCAGTTATGATTTTATTGGTAAAAGGAAATATAGGTCAGTTTAAACTCTGTAATAATTTTTGCGTTCGGTCGCTAAATTTGTTACCATAACGTAAGCTCCTTAGAAGTAAATTATATGGTAAATTAGACGCTTATCCCCTTATCCGCTTACGTGATACCAAATTAAACGATCGAACAGGAGCGAGCTAAATGGAAAATTATAATAATTCGCTAAGCAATCGGACGCAAAAATTTTAAACATGCTACGGATACGGCCGGTAAGGAAAACGGGTCGGTATTCATTTGGGTATTGAAAAGTTTCAAATCCGTGAACAAAGACGCATTCGAAATGTAGGCTGATTTTTACATAAATAGAAATTTCTTTCATTTAAATTGTTAAAGAAGGATTGGGTATAAATAGCTAACAGCTGCGATTATTAAATCGCCAAGAGGCCTGTCCAATGTGACTATTTAGGCAAACCTAGAGAAATTATTTACGTTTGCATATTTTACTTAAATTAAAGACTTTACACTTTGCAATACGAAGAACATAGTATTTAGGTACTCAGTTTGAATTCAAATATTCTCAAGACGAATATAGCGCTGTTTTATCTAATAAGAAAAACGCGAAATCGATTTGTTCGCGCGACCGTATCCATAAATCAATATAGTAAACAGACCACAGGAGACACTTACCTGCTTTTCACGGTGATCTTCATGCTGCTGTTCTCGTTGATACAAAACCTATAGTAATCATAAACACTGCGCAGACGGCGAACTTTTAGCTTGCGCCTGCGCGCGAATCCCGTGTGTATGAAACGGACACTAAGGCCCGTATTAATAAACCATTCTCAAGATTGAGGACAGTCTTGTGACAGGTCTCAAGTAAACGTGTTAATAAACCTAACTTGAACCCTGACAAGCACGTGCACACTCAAGCAGTACTCACTTGAGAGGTGCGCGTATTAATAAACGAAACTCAAGACTATCATTCATTCGCCGCTGAGGCGATTACTTGAGAAGTGATCTCAGCTGAGTAGACCTCAAGATTGGTTTTTAAATTAGCATGGGGCTTCAGATAGCGTCAACTGCTTAAGACGCATCTCGGTTGATATAGCCTCAAGACTTGTATTGACACTTGTAAGACTTGTATTAAATACGGGCCTAAAAAAAGTCCGTCCATCTGCGAGGGGTTCATTTTGTAAACTTTGACGTTGCAATAAACAACAATGGAGCGTGATCAGTGGAAAAATTGTTATAGGCTGGGAATATACGTCAGATTTTTCCTTCCGATAGTCTGATCAGACGTTGTATTGGAACCATAGTTTTGTTTGAACTCTCAATACGGGTCGGGGACAGCCCCGAGGTGTTTACAATTTTATTATCGGATATTTTTTTTTCGCGTCAATACGAACATGTATATTTTTAACTATTTTTTTGCAATAAGTAAATGCATTAAGTAACTCGTCGTCCATTCTTTCTTTCTTGACGTGGATTTGTACGTGTATTGACTGGATACGATCAGATAGTCTGATCAATCGGAAACACAATCGGACGTATATTCCCTCCCATAACCATACAGTTTTATGTACAATGATTGTGTAAGTACAAAGATAACAGCCAAGTCTTTCGCAGGTCGTAAGTGTAGAAGAGAAACGTTTCAATGACTGAGTGAATTAGTCATGCTGGCTCATTTTTTTAATTTGTAACCATCGCTAGCAATAAATTTGGAAGACAAGTGAGACTACGCAGAACAGAGACTTGTTTAATAGTATAAGAGACACGGTCATTACAACTATCTGCTCAGTATAGGTGTCACAGATAGCCCCCTGTGCAAAGCGTGCATGGAGGCCGAAGAATCAGCCGCCCACGTGCTTTTAGAGAGCGAGGAGGTGGCCATACATCGAGCCACCCATCTTGGAAGACCGGAGTCTCTCCCCGAAGCCTGTGGCAACATCGCAAAGTTGCTCGGCTTCCTTCAGGACCTTGGGTGGCAGTATTGAGTATTCCCCCGTACGCAAAATAGGCGCACTCAGACGTCGAGTTGCGGAAACCGGCCCGCCAAAGAATACAAACGAATACGAATATTTACTGAATTGTTGGTGACATTCATATGTCCGCTGCCTTATGTACGGGAATTCCCGAGACTTCGAATTGTCTTGATCTCGAGACATGCATGATTTCGAAATATCGGCACTTTTCATGTCATTTCTATTCGAAATTTGGCTTGAGACGTCTTGATGCCTCATCCTTCACAAACCTCTGCCAGATAAGAGTGCAGTAAATCTGCTTTTAAGTCCACCATAATACAGGACGTTGTTTATGCAAATTTGAACTGGATAAAGGGTGTCTGGATCACATATTTTTTTCAATTGCCCTAAATTGTCTTCTCCGCTATTTGATATCGGTCCCCCTGACATTCCTTGTCCCGTTAACCTTAACTTTTCGTTATTCATAACACTCACTCCTCTTGTACAAATTTTATTAACAATAATATTACCCAGGTGACGGTTTAATTTGTGTTGTATTCTGGTTTATACTGGTCAGCTGGGTGTAACTTTGCTGCATTTTTGTGGCTAAAAACCTACTTGACCCTGACAAAATTTGGTGTCGCCTACAAACTTTAAACATTATGTAATTATGTATACTTGATCAATTCACCCCCAAAATAAAAGTGAGTAGTTACTCCGCCTTTGTACCCAAGAGTTGCAGCTACGAATCATGCTAGGATAAATACAATACAATACAATACAATACAAATACTCTGTATTAAATATTTCACTAATACCTGAAAACTTTACACACAAATAAATATTTATGTATGGTTTTACCTCTATCGATTATTGTGAAGAGTCTGGAATATATTTTATGTTGAATAGAACTATAATCAAATATTTTATTCTTTGTTGTAGGTAATAAGATTTGGATGCATTTGTGTACTGTGGAGTGTTTTAGTTGAGTTGATTTACCTACTTCGTGTATTGAGTGTAAAGACTTACCTTGACGAGGTTGGCGTTGATGTAGTCCCTCTCGGACCTCGCCAAGACGATGCGGCTGTGGTCATATGGGTTCACATCACGGTAGCGATTCAGGGGCTTGTTTTGTGGCTTCTTCGCCTCTGCGCATGTGTACCGGTACGATTGGCATTCTCGACCAATTTTCTAAACAAAACAATATAAATTGATATTAGGAAGGGAAAACAAATCGAAGGAAGCCGTAATGGCAAATGAGGGATAACCAATGTAGTATTCTCTGATTATGATATGTGCCACTTTTTTTGGCTCCACAAAATCGTGGTCGTTCTATCTCAAAACATGTTGAGAAAATACAGTTTTGGATTTGGATTGAATATAGTTTCAGTCCAAATAATAACTTTCTTTCTTTGTTATCCTACTGTATGTGGGGTCCAGCACAATAGGTTTTTACTTCACTTACTACTTACTATTTATAGTTTGGTAGAAATGTGTGAAATAGAAAAGAAACTCAAAATAAACATTTTATTTATTATTATTTTTTTTTTTTCCAACTGTAGGGGTACTACAAATATGTATAATAAAACATAAAGCCACAATAAAACCATAACGTATTTTGTTGCTCATATAAAATAACAAACTAATCTATAACTTTGTTTTATGATTAGCCCAAAAAGTGGGTATGTGGAGAAACTCATTAAACCTTTATAAGTTCTACATTTGTTAATTTTTATCACTTAGATACCCCAGGTTCCAAAGCATTGGATTTTTCATTTGGGGTGTAGCTAAGGGGGCACAGAGAAAAATTACCTGGAGGAATGAAGGGTGGACTAGACATCTAATGGTAGATAATCGAAATTTTCCAAATCCTTCTCCTCCTTACAGATCATCACCATCAGAAAGACGTCCAATGCTGGACAAAGGCCTCCCCCAAAGATCTAAGGCTTCAGCCCGCCCCCCTTACTCCGCCAGCTATACAAAATCCATTGTATTTTAATTTAATTTTGGTAGATATATGGGTAGATGAGTAACAAAAGAAGGATCATTAAATTATAAATATTATAAAAAAAAAACAAACAACTTGTTTGGTAAAAGTACTTAAAAGGAAAAAGTTGTGCTCACAAGGAAAATCGGAGTAGTTTTAGCCATGGTCTATAAGTAGAGCATAAAATCGGTCATAAAAAACAAATGACAGATAAGTTTCACAACTACTTGAGGTTCTTTTTAACTTTGCAAACTTTCGTAATCAATTAATCGCCGGTAGGTGATATAGTTTTGAAAAGTAGACTTTATGTAAATAGGCGAATTCGCTCGTGCGAGAGTGACTTGTGTTTCTTTGCAAGTGTGTGACCACTAATTAATCTTGAGCAAGTGGTGCGTGGCAAACCACCACCGTCACACCTACACAACTTACCTGGTATACTATCGGCCATGCGTTTCTATTCGCGATGTCCATGTACTCGGCTTCTACGTTGTTAGAACCCATCTTAGAGAAGTTCATTGAATAACTAACATCTCAAGACGCGTACAAAGTGTTTGTTGCCGGATGCCGCAAAGCGCGAAACTACTCCGCTAACAAACAGCGAAACTATTTGGAAGTTAATTAGTGGTTTATATGCCCCGCTAGTTTATAACAAGAGTCCACAACAAAACTACGAGACGTCTCGTAACCGTAAAACGATCAAAACGAGTGAATCAACAGCGGCGGCTTCCCGTCTTCCTTAGTGCACCCAAGATTGCACCGCTGTCTATTTTGGTGTTGTCAGAATTTATTTGAAATATCTACCAAACCTACCACCGCACAATGTCGCAGCCGTAAAAGCCCTAAATAAACTAGAAGGAGCCATGGCCACGGACGTAGAAATAGTATCAGACCGAAAGTAAGGATGAATCGCGTAGACTGTAAACTTGGCTAAGATTTTTGTATGGAAACAGGCTACGCGATTTTTTGGCTTTGACTTATTAGGAAATTTTTTAGAGATGTGTTCTAATTGTGTGGTACACATTATAAGTTTAGTAATATCATAATGTAACACCTCGTATATTTGTTTGGAAAAAAATTATATGTATACTTCAGAAGTCTCATTCATGATTAACATTAAGCTGCACGTGATACTCGTCGACATTTGCAAGCATATTTAGTGTTTCGTATGTTACTATTATAAGTCTGTGGCGTGACGGTTAATTAACTAACAAATAATAGTGATTGTTTCGGTTTTATTGTTAGTTTAGGTATAATGTTTTGCTTCATAACCCCACTGTTTTGTGATATAAATAGTCAATATTATAGAGACGAAGTTTTATGCTTACATTTCAAAGGAAATGTAGTAAGCTAGGTTAGAATAATAATACTGTCGACTGTATATAGGTACGTTATTAGGTACAACTCACAACCAAATAGTTTTTATTCAAAAACCTTGGTATTTAGGGCCTTGGTATTTACCATTCTTAAGTAGTACGATCTACTGCACAAGCACTAAATGTATTCTTCTTTAGAAATTAAAAGGAGTTCGAAAAAAATGTAAACTTGGATTATAGCAGCAAATTTAAAATATATGAAGAATCCTGAATTATGTGTTTGTTTGTCGGTAAACGCTTTATTCTACAAAGAGGCAATACATTAATTTTACATTGATATAGAGTATAAGTATGTGACTTTAGTTAAGGTATTCACTTTGATACGTTAGTATCATGGAATCACATAATACACACACAAGATAACGTTCAAAATTTGTTTTTATTTTTTGCGATTAAGTATTACCTCTAATGTCAATTTTTTTATCAAATATGTCCGACAAAATTGTATTATAAAGAGGTAAAATTGCTTAACAACTGTAATTTTAATCCGGTTAGGTTCACATACATTTTCATATATTGAGAAGATTATTGTATTGAATTATATCCCGTCGAGTAGGTAACTATGAGTACTTTAAGTAAACGTAAACATTAAAAACAAATTGTAATTTTATTATTTACCCCCGAACGTAAAAATAAAACGGCAGTTTTACAAGATGGATAATATCCTGAATTAACAAATAGAATAAACCTAAAGCGTGGCGGGATTATTCATGGTTACTTTATTCTGTGCTAATGTAATGCAAGAAATTACCATAATGGTAGTTTATTGCATAATTTTAGGTCTGTCAATACCAAATTTTACTGTAGTCTGTGGCACTAATTTGTGTCTTCTGTGGCAACGGCCTCCTGTGATTATAAAGCATGCTATAGACTCCAATTTGTCTCAGAGAACTATAAAGTAAAATTTGATTTAAATGTTCTTGTTCTGTGAAACAATTCTGATTCAACAGGTAATGGGAACGAGACGTGGACGATTGTTGTATAACATTACATATTGTTCTTAACGTAACGTTTTTGGTTAAAGTTTAGTATTGGTATTATTGGACACATAAAACCAATTTAGCGGTATAAAACGTATTCTATTCCAGGGCACATTCTACATGTGTAGCAAATGTAATTCCAATCCGCACATCTGCTTTGCCTTAATTATGCAACAAACATCCAAGCTTTCGCATTTATAATATTAATTAAATACATATACATAAAGTATACAGGGCGTCCCAAAGTTATGGGACATGAAGGGGAAGTACCTTAAATATTGTAGATAGTGAATTTTGCTCAAAGAAGACTTTATGTTATTTTTAAAAGTTAGTAATTCTGCATTCATAGATTTTCTAAAAATTACTTGCTTCGGCTGGGAATCGAACCGACTTAAATGTGAAAAAAAAAACACCCTACTTTTATGATGCCAATCGAAAGAATAGCTAAAAAATAATAACTCTGCCTAAGTAACATAGTATTTTAAAAGAAAGGAACAACATAAAATGATTGAGTCAAATTTCAAGAAAGTTATTTATTGCCGACGACGTTCGAAAAGTAGCGATATTATCATTCCAAAGATAGCATTGATTATTCGTAAATAAGTACCCACTTCATAAAATAGGTACTAACATAGTTTTCCTTATTATAAGTGCACGTGTAGATGAAATGATAAAACTTGTATTTCAATACGTCCTCTGTAAGCTAGACAGAAGGCAAATTAAAAACAAAAATAAATAATTTATAATTTGAAAATGGAACAGTTTATGACAGCGTTTGTTTGAATGCATACTTTTTAAGATATTTTAAAAAGAAGTGATATTTTTAAATGTTGTTCTTAAATTTGAAAATGGAACAGTATGTGCGAGCGTTTGTTTTTCGGATATTGATCTGTTTAGTCTCAATTCACTTACACAAGTGTTATTGTGTTAATTTATTGCGAACATGGCATATCAAGTAAGTTTTGATCTAATGGAAGCACTACGGCAGTTTCATGTATGTTTTTTATTTGATTAAAATGATTAATTTCACGTTGTTCCTTTCTTTTAAAATACTATGTTACTTAGGCAGAGTTATTATTTTTTAGCTATTCTTTCGATTGGCATCATAAAAGTAGGGTGTTTTTTTTTTCACATTTGAGTCGGTTCGATTCCCAGCCGAAGCAAATAATTTTTAGAAAATCTATGAATGCAGAATTACTAACTTTTAAAAATAACATAAAGTCTTCTTTGAGCAAAATTCACTATCTACGATATTTAAGGTACTTCCCCTTCATGTCCCATAACTTTGGGACGCCCTGTATAGTATATTAATACATACGTGTGAAAGTAACTGTCTGTTTCTTTTCACGATTCGTTAACACAAGTGAAACATGGCGTGACGTAGGCCTGTCTACTGTTTCGGTTTACAATGGAGAAGAAATATGACAGAATGCGTAAGTGTGAATTGAGGTTCGCAAGATCTTGAGTACGCAGTCAGGGATATTTCTATTATTCTATCATGGTCATAGTATCACAACATAATGCCATTATATAAATTATGTGGTCAGGTTTACATCTCTTGACATTCACATATACCGTAGGCATTATCAGGCATCGCAATTGCAGATAATTCGGGATAGTGAATTGACGTTTGCTTTTATCTAGGAAGTATATCCGCTTCCAGAGTTTCCCTTTATTTCTGGGTAAAATTATAAAATACAGGGTGAAAGGTAAAACGATAGATTCATTTTAGGGAGTGAAAGTAGACTTGATTTGTAATAAATATATCCCTATGAAGTGGTGGCGAAAAGATTAGTATTTTTCAAATAAACACCGTCTTGGGCTCTTGAAATTTATATAAAAATAAAACTACTTGCCTAAAAAGCAGATTTTTTAAATGTGGTTACCTAAGATCATAATTAATGCTTATAACTTTACTTATCTTGCCAAGCTACGTGTATTGTGAAAATTAAAATAAAAACTTAATACCTATACAAAAAGCCGATATTTTATATACTTGTGGTATTGTTAGAAAATTCATCCAAATTGACAAAAACGGACAATTTAACTCAGGTCTTTAAAACAAATAGGAACGTACCATTTACTTGGTTAATGCCTGTTAATGGTATGATAATACCAGTTCATGCTGATAAAACGAAACACGAAAAAAAAAATATGACTTGAACGAAAACTTTGGCCCACAGCTCTAGTAATTTTTAAAATTATGTAACGTTACATACCTTAAAAGAAAGTAGAGGAAATCCCGAAGATTTTTTGATAATTCGTATAAATAGTATAACATGAATATTTTAAGTAATTTAGGATTATTTGGTTGAAATAATTTCTGATAGCGGCCGCTCTCATTAAGTTTTTATTTTTAATTTTCACAAGACACGTTGTTTGGCAAGGCAGGTAATGTTATAAGAATTAGCATGATCTTAGATGGCCACCAAAAAATCAGCTTTTTAAGGTAAGTAGTTTTATTTTTATTTAGAAAATCCATCCACAGGCCTTTTTGGAGAGCGAAAACATCTGTGACTTCCTGGCGAAAATTAGATATGGACCTAATTAAGCGTTGTTCAATGCTTATCCTTTATCACACACAATGCATTCAGAATCTTGCGCCATAGTATTGCAGGCAAACCTTTTGACTTTAGGTACCTATGGTTGAAAAACTGCCCTCACTTTCAACAACAATAAAATAGTTTAAGTTTAGGCGTCAGTCTTTCCTGAATCCTACAACCTTGGGATCTTCAAGAGCAGAGTGAATAGGCATTTACTGAGATCGCGTGCTTCATCTCCGACCACATCGTCACTTTCCATCAGGTGAGATTGTGGTCAAACGCGAATCCAGTCAATCATACAAAAAAAAAAAAACTTTTCGTAAGTACCACATTTTTGAATAAGAGCCATTTCAGGCTTTCATTTCTAGACTCATTTCTAAAGTCTTTTCACTGTTTTAATGAAAGAAATGTATTGTTAAACTTTCAACAAAAATGACGCACACGAACTATTTTTAATACTTATTTTTAAGGAAATTTGATAAAATCCCGTATTCGCGCGAAAAACCTACGCCAACGTTTGTTTACATGAGATCGACAACAGCGCATAATACCCTCGCCGCGCCGCCATTGCATACTCATACGAAATCTTTTGTTTCACGCACCGGATAGTGTCGATGTTTCTCTTTCGCACTCATTAAATTCAGTGCGAACTGAGCGTTTTTTCATAAGAGCACAATCACAGGCGCTCTACTCGATTAAATTGAGAACAAATCACATAGATATCAACTTTATACGTAGGTAATAGGTTTTTGTAAACTGCTATTATATGTAGGTAAGGTTAGTAAAATGAAAAGGGTTATAAAATATGTACTGGGTCATAGGTAAAACGATAGATTCCTTTTAATGAGTGGGAGTAGACCCGTTTTGCAATAAATATCTCTATGATGTGGTGCCGAAAAGATAACAGTTTGTAAGATATTATTCGTTTTTGTTATTTTTCAAAAAACACCGACTTGGCCTCTTAAATAAACATAATAATTTTATGGTGTCACAATAAGCCTCAATCAATCTTAGCTGCCACTGCTCGGTTTAAACCTCTTCTCCATTGCGCCAAAGCTTACCACATGAATCAGATAGAGAGAGAATCCGCTGTTACCTTAGAGTATTGGTGAAATGCCCCAACGTTATCCACCAATATTTCTTTATTGGTTTTGTTTGTTGAGAGTGTGGGGTACCTTTTAAATAAATACTGGGTGAGAGAATTTAGAAGTGGCATCACTGACTTCTAGGTTCTCTATGGTTGCCAAGTGGACTTGAAAATTTGACATTTCAAAAGGGGACTTTTCGCGTACGCAAAACGTATTGTGAAATCAGCAGCTCCTAAGGATTT
Organism: Oegoconia quadripuncta; assembly: GCA_949316235.1. Classification (NCBI taxonomy): domain Eukaryota; kingdom Metazoa; phylum Arthropoda; class Insecta; order Lepidoptera; family Autostichidae; genus Oegoconia; species Oegoconia quadripuncta. The sequence goes on along the minus strand of OX438742.1, from coordinate 4,240,471 downwards.
CTAACATTCACCAACCCTCAAAATGGCATCACCGCGTACCAGACGTAAGCTGAATTCTATCCGGACCCTAGACGAGAATCAAGTAGGTGTAAACAATAGAAAACCTCATCCGTATGGTTGGGGTCGAAGTTTTATTATGGGGTAGGTTTTCATGAAAGTTTTTGTTTTTTTTTTTGCGTAGAAGTGCTTCGAATGCGGTTCGTTGAACCCTCAGTGGGTGTCGGTGACGTACGGGATATGGATTTGCCTGGAGTGCTCTGGTGTCCACCGCAGCCTTGGCGTTCACTTGTCCTTCGTGCGATCAGTCACCATGGACAAATGGAAGGACATAGAATTGGAGAAGATGATGGTGAGCCCTTTGGGAGCAGAATTTTTAAATTTTGCAGTTTTATCATAAGTAGTTTGGTGAAAGGGAGCGAAAGGCAGAGTGAACTGTTTAATCCGTATTTTCCAAAAAGGGATATGGTTATGCAGCTCCTGGGCTGCTATCGCCTACCAGACTCCGCGGCTCTTGCCACTTGCGGCGCGACCACTTGCCCTTGTACTCCTTGTCAAATTTTTTACCACTTTCCACTAATCTTCTGAGGGCAAGTGAAAATTTCCCACCTAACAAAGCATCCTTAACCAATTCCCATTCGTGTTTTAAGATTGTAGGGATATGTATATGCAAGATCAAACCAACAATAGAAACTCAAACCTACTTTGAAAGAGCAGCCCGAAGTATTCAAAGGTCATTCAATGAAAAAGCCAATTCTAGAGCTATGACTCATCTGATATCAGCCACAGGATATCTACTGCTGAACATAGACTTACATCATGGATTTCCAGAGCACCTGGTTAAAAGTTGAAATATTAAACAAGAACAATTTTTTTTTTGCATTAACCAATTCGGGCATAACCTATTAAAGCGGGATCCATTAAACCTCGGCCCCTTATTTTCTCAATGTGAGGTCATTTATTGGTCACCACTTTAGTCTTTTTATTTGTTCAAAAGCAAAAAGATCCCTTGCTAATGCATTGGGGTGTTTCTTCATCTTTATACCTGCCTCCTTATAACCACCTCCGTGCCTCAATGTAAACAACATAGGATTTACGAATCGGAGTTCTACCCCAAGCGGGGTACATGTTTAAGTATTTGGTTTGGTTGGTGATAGGGCATTTCAAATATCTGCCTGGCTAGCTACCATCAACCATCTAAATCTGCCGCCAAACAGCAATGTTAATAGGGTTGTGTTCCGGTTGTCAGAGATAAGATAGCCAGTTCCCCAAATATTTGGATTTCCGGGTTAGTATGCTACCACCATCTTATCTAAATCTGCCGCCAAGCAGCAATGTTAAGAGCATTGTTGTGTTCTGGTTGTCATAGATAAGATAGCCAGTTCCCCAAATATTTGGGTTTCCAGGTTAGTATGCTTCCACCTTCGGCCTCATCTTCAATTAACATCAGGTGTGATTGAGGTTAAGTGCTAACCCATTGTGCATAAAAAAACAAAAAAAATATCTGAGATGGTAAGATATTATTTCCTCCTTCACTATAGGAATATTTGTGTACACATGTAGTTCACTGTTTTCTGTAAACCATGGTGCCTTTGTAATGGTTCTGAGAATTAAGTTTTGAAACCGTTGTGGGAAACTCTGTGCCCCATAACTCTATTCCATAGCTCCAGACTGGTTTCATTATACACATGTATTTTTTTTACTAAGTTATGTGGATGATTGTCTTCCCAACAGCCAGTTCAGTTTTGTCACAATGTCAGCTTCTTTCCTCTTGGCCTTGATATGAGGGGCCTAGGTATGCCATTTATCTAAGTGCAATCCCAGATATTTCACTCATTCCTGGGTAGGCAGGGTTTCCCCCTCCATCGTGACTGGTGTGAAATCTCCCTTCTTCAAAGTAAACAAATGGTGTAAATTGACTGCGCTATACTTGATTTGATCCTCCAAGTTTTTAACCATACTCTGATTTTATCTAGCTGTATTATGGTAATTCATAGATCTTAATACAAACACATGCGATAACATACTAACCTTGTAACACAATGTTTGGAAGCACTCCTGCCACAGTCGCAATCTCTATTCGGCTAATACATTTAGGACACAACCCATCTTTTGCTTTAAAACAAAATAACTCCCAAGTGATTCTAAGGCCTTTTGTACACCAAATGGCAGTAATCATAATAAATACTTTAGTTTCATTTCACAACACCCACATGACTGATCTGGTGACCACATCATCATCATCAGCCTGTCACAGTCTCCTTCATTCTTCCATTTCTAGTGCCAATCTGGTGTATGTCCTACAGCTATTTTGTATGATTTCATCAGCCCAGTATCTGAACTGTGTTTCTATTTGTCCTAATATGATAAGGCACACAGTAACAAAATAATGTGGGCCTCACCAAAATTACAATAGACAAATTTCCAGTCCAGGGTGGCGATTAGAGTAAACACACATCATGTCTAGTAAAATATTGCACAAGGAAAGTTAGACCGATCTTAAAGTGAGATATCTTGTTACTAGACTCCTTTATCTCAAAATGTGATCCTTATATATTTGATGTCAGTCAATTTAGTCCTGTAAAGACTGAAAGTCTGAAGAAAGAAAGAAATTTGAGGGACTGCTATCTTATCTCAAATAGGGGGAAGTCAACAAAGTATTAAACATGTACTTGTCTCTTTAAAAAGTTTGTGTTTATTGCAGGGCACGAGTTCTACTCGCATTTGACTGTCCTTTTAAGTAGTAATACCAAATGGCATAACGGAATACTTGTGAATCACTTTCGGTATCTGTCCATCTGTCATCACCTTTTATTTTAGAAACTATTTGATGTAGACAATTGAAATTGCGTGTAGCCGTGAAAATGGTCGCCCAAATACCAAAAATACAGCGGAGAATTAAAAAAAAAAAAATCGTTTTTCAGATTTAGTTATAAAATTTAGTTTTTAGCTGTGCTGTCTTATATTTAAAAGCGTTAGTAAATGACGGAAAATTATCAGGTTATTCAATTTCGGATCGTTTTTTTTTAATTGGGAAGAAATGTCTTTGTTTGTGCTTTGGGTATACATTTCCCTGAATTATGATTGTCTACTTTTACATTATGTGTATTTTTTTTTAGTAAATACTCATTATTATTATTATACTTTTTAATATAATTGCCCTTTTGTGATAGATCTCAATGTTATTTCATGCTTGTAGTGAATTCTGGCGGCGCATATTGCGAATGAATATTATTTTATTTTGTGTATGTGCACTCTCAGCCTTAAGCGCTTATTACACTTATCTTAATTTTAGGAAATCTAATTAGGACATCGGAAGTTAGGAAGCGTTTATTACACCATCCTAAATACAGAAAATAAAGAGCACACATTGCTGGGACGCGCTTGCTTCTGTTAATTCAAATATCATTACTTCAACCAGCAATGTGTTTATTTTGTGCATTGTATGATGAATACAGACATGTGTTCCCGAGTTATGGATGTTTTTCATTTATATATTTATTTATTTACAAAAAAAAAATGTATTTGTGTAGTTTATCAACCATCTGGTATCCATAACACAAGCCTAGATGCTTACTGTGGACCTAGATGGCGCTGTCTGTTTGTATAAAGACATTTATTATTATTATTATTTAGAATGGTGTAGGAAACGCTTCCTAACTTTCGATTTCCTAATTAGAGTGTTCCTAATTAGATTTCCTAAAAACAGGATAGTGTAATAAATACTTTACCATAACAGACTGTAAAACTGTTGTTTCATCATCGTATCAATCACATGACATCCACTACTGAACACAGGAAGCGACCTGCATCGTTATCATAAATTAACTATTTCTATTAAATATTGGGTCTTTACCTATGAAATTGGAGTTTTTCTTCTTCGTTAATCATATGTACCAATTCCTGCGATTTTCAAAGCTATATCCAAATTTTTCATTTTCATGTGGTTCCCATAATCATTCCTTAGATTCGGTGAAACTTTTATAAAGCGGTTACTTTTAAAAATACTTAACTTAATGTTATCCGTTAATACACACATAGTTTAGCTGAATTTGTATTTGCCGTTCCCAAAAAACAATCAAAAATGTTTGTATGGAGAAAACAGTCTTAATGAAATTATTCATACAAAACGCCAATTTCATAGGTAAGGACCTACCTAATATAAGTGTTTACTATGACTATGACCATTAATTTATATGGTCGTGCGGACTAATCTTTTCGCGCTTTTCTTACATACATAAAACAGCACCATCTCTCCGAATCCTCGAGAACTAATTGGTCTGCTGAGAAAACCAATTAGTTCTGGCCAAAACCACCACCGGGCACAATCAATATTTTTTTTTAAATCTTTGCTCGCAACCTCTATATCGTACAGATAAAAGTGCAAGAAAAAATTACAATGCTGATGAAAAAAAAAGAGTTTTACGTGTAATCATTATATTTGTTATATGCAAAAGATACTCGACATTTTTTTGGACACTTTTCTGTGGTAAGTGATGCTTTTTTTACAACATAAATTGATACGACAGCACAGAATTAATACAGTACTACGCGTCGCGAACTAAGGCCCATATTAATAAATCGTTCTTGATACTGAAATCGCGTGTCAGTCTCAAGACCATTTTTTCTGATGCTGTTTTAATATGTAACAGATTCTCAAGCGTCAACTTGAGGCCATGTCAATATTGAGAACTGTTTATTAATACGGGCCTAAGTCGATGTGTGACTGAGTACCCATTGGTTCCAAACTCCCGCTTTACCACCAATGAAGTGTTGCCATTTTGATTGTTTCAATGACCCGGTCTATACGCAGTAATATACTGGATGAGTTTTTTTACCGTAAGGAAAAAAATAGGGCATATTAGGTAAGTGAAATGAGGTATTGGCATAGGTTATATATTTTTTTTTTTCAAAACTATCATAAATAAATAATAAATAAAAAGATATTTATTCATCCACTTATATAAAATTATTCTACATGATCATTAATTATAGTAAAATTTGTGGACAAATAGATTGGAGCCTCAGCAAAATAGCTGTTTTTCAGTCTCCACCTCGTGCATTCACTGATAACAAAACGCATAACACGTCAGAAGTTGTTGCACACTATAATACTATTGGATACAAGCTACATGCAAGCAAGCATTATATGACCAAAACTAAGGAGAAAATAAAATTTTGAAATAATAATAATAATTGGCGAAAGACACCTACAATTCCTATACAATTAGAAAGTCAATCTCACTAACAAAATCTTAAAAAAATAGAACTGGCTGGCACGTGGCACAGAATAAAACGTTAATTGGGTCAATTGACGGCCTCGTATGTAGCCTATTCCATATAATGACATCATTAAATTAAATAAATAAAGAAAAATTAGAGAAATTATGAGTTCCAAATAAATTTCGCATGATCACGCCAGTCGCATATATAAAAAAAAATTAAGCTACCTATGCCAATAACTTCTATTTCACTTACCTAATGTGCCTTATTTTTTTTCCTTACGGTAAAAAAACTCATCCGGTATAAGTCTAGGACTATGACCGAGGTTTTCCTACTCTATATCTCATACATTGTTCCAATGGTATTTAACTATTGAGTGTACCGTGAATGTAATCGAACTATTTAATTGGACCTATGCATGGTATATGCTGTTCCCCGAACGTGTCGTTTTGTGGCTCAATGTAATTAATTCTGTGCAAATAGTGTGGAGCGTCCTTCGGTTATGTTATATGTTTTGGATTGATCCCTTGTTTCGTTAATTGACAGTCCAGATAACGTTTTCTTATTATTTGAGTGTAATTGTGATTAGCGCTATATTGATCTGTGAACTACCACTCTTCCGCTGTGCTGGGAGGTGTTGTCTCTGGCATATTTCTGGCATCTGCTGTGCAATTGTAACGGTAGTGCTCGCCCACTCCAGCTATTGGCAGCACAACCCCGGGAGGCGAGTTTTGTTGGTTTGTTTATCCAAATTTTTTGTAAGGGTAGCGATATATTTACGTGTCGGTGCAATGTACCGTGAAGGATATTACCCCGAAAGCGCCTCGGATTGTGCGTAATTTTACCCCGTTTTGTACCGTTGACGTTCTTCGACGAGCCCATTCGCAGGATGTGTCTTGTAACCACACCCCTATTAACTATTGTTTTTTTTTTTGTTGTGTGGTCATGGGTTTTTAGCGCACAGAAGGGAAGTCCGCACGTTGGTATACCGTTGCACTGTTAAGGCAGCGTTAGCTCTCTTTTTGGGACATAGATGAGTCTCTTCGAGTTGATGTAGACACAGACATGTCTTTGATCTCGCGGACGGTCTCACTCTGGGTGCCCGTTCTATCTTACAACAAAGGAGCTCACCAGAGAGCAGTCAGAGCAGAGACGAAGCTGAGACGAGCTTTATTGAATCGCCTCCCTCTCTGGATATCACCCATGTTTTCGAGAGACTCGACGAGTGGATTGGCTTCTCGGAATTATTTAATAGCCTCGTCGATGCGAGGAATGTCTTGTAACAATTTGCGTCGCGTTATAGGAGAGACAGTTCTTACCTTTGATTTGAAATATTTGACACGGTATTTCGTAAAATTGAGGCCATCCTCAATTTGCGTCCTTTGTGCCTATACACTCTTTCGACCTAAATGACCTAATGTTCTCTGCCCTGGGGAAATATTTTCATTTCTTGATTAACGCCTTATCGGAGTATGCGTGTGAGGATGTGGATCGTTAGCTGTTGTAACAGTTATGCCTAGGTTTTGGGCACGGTGGTCGGTAGAGTACTTGACTGATAAGACCAACCACTACTGTATTGGTGACCTCGTTTTAGTGAAGGATGTATAACGCCATTGTTCTGCGTCGGATCCGTGACTTTAAGAGCCAAAGTCTCGTTTTGCTGAGTTGCTGGTTAGAGATTGAGAGAGAGCTATTGCTACTGTCTCCGGCCGGCCTCCTCTTCAATTAGCGTGCAGACTAGGATCTGCCTGGGATGTTTAATACGATTTCCCGCCCGCAATCCGTGTTAGTGCGGCAGAATAATCTGGCGACGTGCCGGGCTCGATCTTCGAGTCGCCCGCGCATTCCTGTCGTATTTTATCCGGATCCGTAGAGCGTAATTGCAGCACGACCCCGAGATGCGAGTTTTCTTGATAATTTACGGAGTAAACCACAGTTACCAGGGTACCAGGAGTTTTTGTATGGGCAGTGGTATATTACTTGTCCTCCGTGTCCCGCACGCGCCTCGGAATGTGCGTAATTTTATCCCGTTTAGTTTGCCTGGGGAAGTGCTTTCTGGTGGACAAGGTAAATGACAGGTTCGTAGATTGGGTCCTAATTTTTTAGATCTTGCCGTAAAGACACGGCAAAAGCTCTCGATGGGGACTCTCGATCTTATGACAGATCATCCCACGATGACGCTGCGGATATCCAATGACACTGAGCAGCGGCAGCTCAATAGGCGGACATGTGAGTCCTTGCGATATGACGACCGTCCCTTTAATACAAAGAGTGTTAAGGAGTGGAACAAAGGCTCTAAAGTCTTCGCAAGGAATATACCTAGTCGGAGACGCCAGTTGACTACGCTGAAGAAGGAGAACGGCAGTGTAGCTACGATGAGAGCCAGACGTCTTGAGAGAAATGGATAGATTCTATGGACAACTTTATACCTGGGTTATCTGGTAGCAGCTCCGCCAAAGATCCTAGTGGTACGCTGACCCGGCACAAAAGATATCTCTGACATCAGCCTATACGATATTAGGATGTTCCTCAAACAGCTGAAAACAACAAGACACCGGGCGATGATGAAATGACTGCAGAACTTCTGAGTGCAAGTGGAATACCGGTACCTACTTAAAGTCCTCCAGAAGCTTTTCAATTTCGTGCTGCTCGAGGGTGAAACGCCGGAGGCTTGGAACAAAAAACTATACACCCATCTTGCTTCTGAGCCATGTGTAATGTGTAGTCACGAAGCGTCTCACGTAGGTTGATGACATTTCAGGTTACAGGACGAAAGTTTTCCGAAACTAGATAAGCTAACTTCGAGAAAGAGCCCACTCTTTCAATTCTTCAAATTCTTCGCGGTGCTTATAGACTAGTGTTTAATCAATGTGGCTAAATAGAGATCCTCGTACTTTCGCTACGAGATCGAATCGGTAATGACGAAAAAGGACGATAGTCTCACATAGCCCAGCGGATAAGCCAATTGATGGTCGTTGGTGCAATAGAATTCTGGAGTGGAGATCACGTAGCTCCCGGCAAGCGCTATGACGTCCACCCATAAAGTGCAGGTAATTTCCAACCGGTCGCTCTGGAAATCTATGTCGGTGGCCTAAGTTCAACAGTGGACGTCCTGTGGCTGATATAATGATGATCATATATCATCATCATCAGCCCGTAAATATCCCACTGCAGGGCTATAGGGCCATCCCTCTTATAATGAGGGAGTTTGGGCCATAGTCCACCACGCTGGCCCAATGCCGGTTCACACTTCACATACCTTTGAATTTTTATTTCTTAGGTATGCAGATTTCCTCTCGATGTTTTCCTTCATCGTTTAGGAGCAGTCGAATAAATGCACATAAATTTAAAAACTCACTGGTACAGTCAGCTGACTGTACATGGCCTGCATGGAAATCGAACCCGGACTTCCCAAATTGGAAGACCGCGTCTTAACTTTAACTTAACCGCTGAGCGGTTATCATGATATATAATGGCAGGTCAGTGCTATCGTTGAAGAATTCCATCATAAGACGACGATCATGACTGCAGCACCAGGTCGTGGTTACATTACGTTTTGTTCTTAAAGCCGAACGTTAATACAAAATGGCAATGCAGTGCTATTAACCGTTGAGGAGTTCCGGCGTTAGGAGACGAAAGAAGCTGGAGCGCTAGGTCGTGGTTAAAATTATTTGCCGTTATTAAAACTGATAGCGTATACAAAATGGCAATTCAGTGCTATTAACCGTTGAGGAGTTCCCTCGTCAGGAGATAATCCTGGGTGCAGCACCAAGTTGCTGTCACCACATTATTGCATTGTCATCGGGCTACCATACTTCTTATATACCAAGTTGCAATTATCTTGCGAGATTTCACCCGAAATCAAACAATAAAAATTAAATCAAACAAATAATGTAAAAGTTACATAATTAATTTCCATTTTGTCGGCGGCACTCCCAAAATCTATTGTGAAGATTCAAACTTTTCTAAGAAGTTGCCGGAAGGATAAATCCGAAGTTTTCCTCAATATTTGACTAACTTTTGACGACCGATTGGTGTAGCGGATACGAATCCCGCAAGTATATATGATGAATACGAACATTTATTCCAGAACCATGTGTTCATATAAATGTGCAGAGAAAGCTGCAAGAGAATCAGTAGAGCTCAGCCTTCGCTGAAACCGCGTGAGCTGACTATAATCAGGGGTGCAATTTTGCAAATGCAATTTGTCAGTCTGCTGTATTAGGCTTCACATTATTACATGATAATTACGTTGTGACCAATGATGTTGGGGTCACAATTACAAATCTCTGTCTAGTATAAGTTGTTTATATATGACAATATATTGTGAACTTGTTTGTGGTCCGAATAAATAAATAAATAAATATTTCGGACACTTATACCAATCATCTAGTCCCAAACTAAGTAAAGCTTGTGCTATGGATACTAAATAACGGATAAACATACATAAATATTTATATAAATGTCCATAACTCGGGAATAAATGTTCGTATTCATCACACTAACATTTATCCCTCGCGGGATTCGAACCCGCAACCGTTGGTTTCGCTGACAGGGTCACTATCCAATACACCAATCGGTCATCCGAAAATAAATGAATGAAAAAAAAAAATTAACTTTCAACAAAACACGTTCGATATCAATTCCATGTGCGACATTATTTTCTATTGGATTCACGTTTGCGCATTTTCGGACCATTCACGTTTACATTTTCATCAAAAATCCATTACACGCAGAATATGTTGCACAAGAACTTGGCTGACGTCTTAAACCGTTTGGTAAAGATAAAACGGAACGTAACTCAATGCACTAACACCAATTGTACGAACTGTCAAACTTACACTTATTCGGATTCGAAAAGCTACGTGTTGCGCTCGTCGGGAGTATGAATGAACGTTAATCTATGATTCGAAAGCGAACGAAAAATAACACCTCATCGCTATAGAAAATACAATTGATACTCACGTTTTCTGATGCTGAGTCGAGGTTGTCGTCTGCAGAATTCGCCACTGACTCCATGTCTTTAGACGTGCTTGGACGTACATCGCATATAGCATAATTCGCAGAGTCGAGGTTGTCGTCTGCAGATTTCGCCACAGACTCCATGTCTGTAGATGTGCTTGGACGTACATCGCATTTAGCATAATTCCCAGAATCGAGGTTGTCGTCTGCAGATTTCGCCACTGACTCCATGTCTGTAGATGTGCTTGGACGTACATCGCATATAGCATAATTCGCAGCGAATGCTGCGTTTGCAGCCATTCTTGAAGCAATATCACGGTTATAAGCCCGGACCCATGTGAGAATGATTTTATTGCTTGGGACTTCTCTCATACTGCGCAATCGAAAATATAACCGGAATAACCGTTGAACGCGAATGAGCGATTGGTTATTTAGGAAATAGGCGTGCACGCAAAAGTCTCGTTGCTCTCTCGTGTACGGCATGATGGCAACTAAACTAAAAATATAAGGACCGCTCTCGCCATCGACGCTCGCTTCAACCGTCCCCCGCGCTTTGCGTGTCGAAACATGGGGGACGTTTTGAAACACCCTGTACCTGGTAGTTTCGCGAGTCTTATTAATATATTTCTAGTCTAAATATTAGGTCCTTACCTATGAAATTGGCGTTTTGTATAAAGAATTTCAATAAGGCTGTTTTCTCCATACAAACATTATTGAATTTTTTTTGGGAACCTGCAATTCCAAATTTAGCTAAACTTTGTGTGTATTATCGGATAACATTAAGTTAATTATAGGCAGTGTTAATTTTTAAAAGTAATCGCTTTATAAAAGTTTCTGCGAATCTTAAGAAATAATATGGGAAGCTCATGAATAGAGCTGTGTTCAAGTTTTTTTTTATTATGTGATTTAGCTCAGACATTAAAAAATATTTCATGTGAAACCTTGAAAATATATTCTATTTTCCAAATAAAAAACAAATTTGGAAATAGTTATCGAATCGTAGGAGTTGGTACATTATGATTAACGAAGAAAAAAATCTCCAATCTCATAGGTAAAGACCTAATTTATTATAATCAGTTTAAAATTGTTCAAACTATACAACTTCATATACACATAGATAGAGGTTTGGGTGACAATTTAGAAATTATGAAGGTTAGGTGATTCTGACACTAGACTCAGCCTGTGTCTCGGGAACTGATAGGCAGCTACCACAATGAGCAGAATTGACAACTGTGTCGTATGGTGGAAGAGGTGAAAATTAAAGTTATTTGTATCGAGAACTCTTGTAAGTATAAAAAGAGTAGCTAGGTACAGTTAGGTATGTAATATTACAAGGAAAATAATCAGAAATTTTGTAATTGCACTTTCGTTATATTTTCATCTGTTTCCCAAAAGCGTGATCCCTTTACCCCAAAGAACCGATGTGCCCTAGCATCAGCAACGCCAGGTTCCAAAACACTAATCAAATCCTTTAACCAGAAGGGCTGGGGTACTGCTATCTGCTCAACATGGGGCTCCCGGACAAAAATAGGTACAGATTCTGCCTCCTTGCAGAGGACACACCAATGCACCAGCTGTGTCAATGCATAAATGTATCCACCTGGGTGGCCACTGATAGTCCAGTAAGGATACACTTCTAACTTCCTATTATCTTAAAGGCCGTGATTTTTTGCACATGCATAGTGTGAGTGATAGAATAAAAAAAAATCGAACAAATCGGTAGCTTGCTTTAGTTATTATATATATATTTAGTAATAAAACATAGACTATATGATTAAAATTACCACTGTGAATTACATTGCGTCGGAGAATATACTTAGAACCCCTGAAACTATTTAAAAAAAAAATCGAGCAATTACTTCTTTATAATTATGAAAAATTTCACCGAGGTGTAAAAGTAAAGTAGCTATTGATAATTTTTTTTGAAAATAGTTTTAGAAGATCTTAGCATCTTATACAACGCAATGTAGTGCACAGTGGTAACTTTAATTTAATATTATAGGTTTTATAACTAAATACCTACGCTATACCTAAAGCAAACTCCTGATCCGTTAGAAAATATTTTTTTACAATATCACTGATAGGTACTCTGTCTATGTACATGAAATCAGGGCCTTTATAGGAAGTTACACCTTCTAAATATGTATATCTTGACTGGACTATGATAGCTCCTGGATGAGATAAAAACTATCACTACAATAACTTAACAGCGAACTATAACCTATGATCACAATAAATGGGCAACGATCGTAGTGATACAAAGATCTAATGACACGTCCAACCAATACTCAAATCAAATGAGATATATTTATTAATTCTTATGGTACATTAAAACATAAAATCTACATATTAATACTTAGTTGCAACTGTAACACTAATGCCTGAACTAGGAAAATCTTGTGTTTCAGGCGAAACTAGGGCTTCTATGACTTAAAATAATATAATCATACAGATATAAGCTAAAATACAGAATAAATCTATGCATAATGGTTACTTCAAGACAGTCAATAGCTTCTCTGTATACTCGTAGGTAAAATTTTTAAGAAAATCTTGTAGTAATTTCTTGGTATGATTGTTAGTAAGGTGGTGCATGGCAATTTTTGCATTTAATCTATTATAAAGAAGTGGTCCTAGGAACACGTAAAATCTAGATGAAAATGCATGTTTTGTTCCTGCGTTGCTAGAGCAAACTATATCGTAATTTCAGTGCTATATGGAAGACGTTTGTGCTCTTTAAGTAGGATATTTATTATAAATAATTGTCGGATTGTTAATACTTTACAAGATTTATAAAGAAGATCAGTGGGGTAGAGAAACGAACGAAAAGTAGAGACCTTTAGAATCGCTCTTTGCGCTCTCCCTAAGGTTAGTAATATTTATACTAGTTGACCTATTTCAATGTATTGTGTATTATTATTTTGCTAATGCGTCTGTATTTCCCGTTATATGCTCAAAGCTAAGCGAATGATACACAAAATTACATGTTAAAGCGAATGTAGAATCAGAAGTACGACGACGTGACACTACCAGGGCATGCTGCCCGTGAGATTATCGGAAATGTTAATGTAGCGGGACCTACTTATACTGGACATGTAGTGCGGCCGCGTGTACAAATGAAGACCGACGAACAGTTGTAGGATGATGCGACAAACAAATTGAATGACATAACGTTGCACCGAATTAGTGTGTTTGTGCGGCCGAGCGCTTATTCATTACTAAACATACCCTACTATGTATCGAACCCTCGACCTCCTCCATTAGGCCACTGATGGTTAAATATGAAATTGAAGACCATCTTAACTATTTTTTTAATAAGCGGATCTGGTTAATTATTGTTGATACTATGGTCCATAATCTCCCAGAGATAAGGTCGACGCTTTCAAATCAGGACTCGTCGGACTTCGTTTATAGAATCTACTGCTGTCCGCCATTGAATCTGAATCAAAATCGGTTCAGCAAAGAAATTTGCCTCTATGTTACTCCAGGTCCTAATCTGTCTAACCAACCAATCCCAATCCCAAATCCCAAAGTTTAGGACTGCAGATGTAAGAAATACACACACATACACACAAACTATCGTATTTATAATATTAGTGTGATTAAGGCTTTAATGAAGGTGCCTACTAAGCCTTACATACATCGGTCCACATTTCTAAATATATAAAAAAAAACACGTGACGCCATTGCGGCCTTAAAAACGTGCAACGATGTTTTTTTGGTGAAAAGTTCCTTAGTAGCCTTTTACGACACATAGGAAAAGAAAAAAAAATGGGTCGATTCTATTCACACAATTGATAATGATTTGGGTGTTATTTCTTAGTTATATTATATATTAATTAAGAGTGATGACAATTAATTTTGTACTGTGAACCACTGTATCCACGTGGCCGGGCTGCCCACAGCTTGTTACACGTGCCTTGGCATTGGGCAACTTCTGCCAGAGCTTAATATAAATGAGTTGTACAGGCCTTTTTCGCAATTGGAAGCCCAAAAAATGTAACCACGAAAAGTTCAAATTTCCTTGCGAAACACACAAATTTAACTTTCTATACTTCTAGCAGAACAAAAGGTTCCCGAAACAATGTGTGCCTAAGTACATAATGCTTCCGACGTAAATCGACTTTCGCAATTTCGTGGTTGCCGGGCAGTGACGTGCTTGAAACAAAAAATCTGATGTCGCATTTCGAAAGACTTTCGAGAACATGCCAAAATTGTTTCAGAAACTGCCGAAAAACAGGGAGAACATAGTAATATCGGTCAGCTGTTGGACCGCGTGACTCAGACGTCATTTCGTTGTTCGTCCTTGTCATATCGTAACACAATGACAAGGACGGGCAGCGTATTGGTATCACTATAGCTTAAGTTAAAAGTTGAAAAATTATTTCATCACACTTGAACAAGAACCTCACAAACATGAGCTGACGCAAATATAAACCGTTTCTTTTTCGGGTATTGCTATGTTAAGAATATATTTTAAACTGAGGTTAATTTTTAATGGCTAATAATACACAGCAGTGGGCGGTTATGGGCTGAGATTGACGATGTTTTAATTTTTGACTGGTGTTTTGTTATGAGCATATAAAAGCCTATTTGCTACATATCTGGCCAAATACTCAATCCAATTCAGAATATTTATTGTATTGCGCGTAGTCTTTAATTTTATTTCCGAATATTTTAATTTAGTTCATCTTGTGTTTTTGTGTCTTCGTTTGTACAATTTGGTTGGTGGTAGGGCATTTTAAAATGTCCGCCTGGCTAGCTACCACCATCTTATCTAAATCTGCAGCCAAGCAGCAATGTTAATAGCATTGTTGTGTTCCGGTTGTCAGAGATAAGATAGCCAGTCCCCCAAATGTGTTGGGGTTTCCGGGTCAGTACGCTTCCACCTTCAACCTCATCTTCACTTAACATCAGGTGTGATTGAGGTCGAGCACGAACCCGTCGTGCATAAAAAAAATGAAGTGTGCCAGGGTTTATAACAATATATTTTTAGATAACCAAATTAAAATAATGTAGCTAATTTAGTTTGTATTTAAAGTTTGACCAACGCTGTGTACACCTCTAATTGGCATGCATAAGTTATGTTACCATGTGTGTTTTCTTTCACTCATGACTTATAGTCATTTTGTCATATTTTTATATATTGTGAGCGCCATGTGCCATTTTTTCGCCAACGACAATGTGGATCGAGAGGCACCTTACGACACCTGCACTTCAAATTCCGTCACATCAAATACAACCCTCAACCCAAAATTGTTGTCTTTCACAATATCGCTCAGAAATTATTGGAAAAGTTGGAAAACTGGAAATTAGGTGTCGATTAAAATGAAATTTGTAGCGGTAATGCAATATTTATTTTAAGCAGTGGACGTCCTGTGGCTTATGATAATGATGTTGATGCAGTATTGCCTCAGATAGACTTTTACTTTTCCGATCTTTAAAATTACAACTAAAATTTGGAACTTAAAAAGCCCTACAACCTTGGGATCTTCATGAGCAAAGTGAATAGGCATTTACTGGGATCGCGTACTTCATCTTCGACCACATCGTCACTTTCCATCAGGTGAGATTGTGGTCAATGGCGAATCCAGACAATCATAAAAAAATAAATTAGAAAGTTCTCGAAATCCTGTTAATATCATCCAAACACAACAAATTACTGTGTTAAAAGCCAAATTTTTATCATACATAGGTTATAATCTGTCCCTTCCGCGTTCAGTTTTTAATAGACGAGCGATTGGTGTAGTGGATAGTGACCCTGTCTGCCAAACCAACAGTTCCGGGTCCCCGAGTCCTTAATGTTTGTTCTACAGGCCCTATTTTTCTCACCTAAAAAACAAGAAATAAAATTACAAGTTTAAAATTGTGATTGGTGTAAATTATTTGAACTTGGAATCCCACCGTTCCTCTCCTATTTGGTATATTCTTTAAATTTGGAATGTCGTTTGTCTAGGTGGGGGGTAACGCGAAAGCGCGGGAGTTCTTCGACACCCAGCCAGACTACAACCCCAGCATGACGATACCACAGAAGTACAACTCCAAGGCTGCAGCCATGTACCGGCAAAAGGTAGGTAAAATTTAGGATAAAAGCTAAACTAATCCCAATGCTTTTTGGTTTGTCCGTATCTATTTTTTCCGTGTTTTAGGGATCCGTACCTCATAAGGTAAAAACAGAACCCTTGTGGACCACTTTGTTGTTTCTGTCCACCCGACAAAAAATTCCTAAATTATCAAAGTTGAATTAATATAAAAGTCTTAAGGGTCTGCTATAAATTTTCAAATTTTTTGCAGTAAAAAGATGTGGCCTTCTAATAACTACACTACAAACCTATCATGAAAACCTATGGAGTAAATTGACATGTAGGAAGGTTTCATAGTACAACTAAAGAGAAAGAAATCCATACATCAATATTTGTATTACTCACGTAATGTAAATTTCGAAATATTTTACTCAAACGTAAAATGAGGTTCATTTAAAATATAAGGAATACCGCCTTGCAATTTTAAAAATAAAATTGCAAGGCAAAATTAGAACAAAAAAATCGAAGTAATAAACGATGTGTCTCAAATTAAAGAAGGGCCACGAAACACGAATACGCTTAAATTTCCTTCTGAGGTTAGAATTATAAGACAAAACAATTATCCATGCCAAAGCATGTCAAAGTAATAAACAAGTTTTTTTAACTACAAAAGCAAAGGATCCTGTCAAAATTTGCAGTACTACACTACAGTTACGTTTTGTCTAGAGAGGTGGTTATCCTTCACCAGAAAGCCGATATTTCAATTATGCATTCCCTAGTCGAACCCACAACCTTCACACCCCGTGATTTTAATTGGTTTTTGTTACGGAACTCTGAGTGTACGAGTCCTACTCTCACTTCGCCGGTATTTTTCATTTCAAGCAATATGTATTATTGTGATGCTCTAGTGTGGTATCAGTCAACTGGAACAAAACGACACTTGACCGTAGACAGTTTTTAAATATTTAAAAAAATCTACTAATCAGATGACATTGGTGTGCTAGTAACGTTAAAAGGCCGCCTGGCAAGTCTTGTCTCAGACTAAGTCAAGTAAGATTAGGCACCTCGATTGTTATTCGTATATTGTAGTTATTTAAATTCCGAAAAATATCCTTTGTAGGAAGTAAATTTGAAGTGACGTCAAAGGATTCTAAGGGTTCGAGGTATAAATAGCGCGCTGCGTCCGCCATGCGACCATTTGTGAACACGTCGTCGTCGTGTTTAGTCGGGTTACTCGTATAATCGTCTTAAGTTCAAGACCGAACTATTTTACTACTGCATACAATTATGACTGATAGGAGCTTCCGTGTTCGTGAACGTAATCGCGATCGAGTTTGTTCTGAGCATGGTGGCAAACGGCTAAAATCATGCTGCGAGCCATCACCATGCGCGCGACCCGACCGCTATCGCGAACGCACTCCTAAGGACGACCTCCGACGGCAGATGGACATGGTTTTGACGCGCCTCGATGTGCTTGAAGCTCCACCAACTCCAAGTGAGCCGCCACAGCAGGGTCAGGACACGCCGTCGAGTTTGAATTTACTCGCGCCGCCCATGCAGCCGCGGTCAGCCTCTGTCGACCGTCGTCGATCCATTAACTGGCGCTCCCCGCCGTCACATGAGTCATTGTCTGACCTGGAAGATAACTCTGATGAGGAGAAATCGGTGTTTGAGGTAAATGCGCTTACAGTATCAATCAGTATGGAGTCAAAGGCCAAGGACGGAAATGATCATTATCAACTGTTCACTGGCATAGATTGGTCTTTGCCTAGGGGTGCCACAGAGCCCGATCTTCGGCTTTACTTATCCAGTTCTTTCGGCCGCTTGACGTACGCCGCCTAGTCGCAGTTTCTGGCTGCTAATTTTTAAAGGTATGTATGTCAACGACTTTGGTGCTCAAGCAGATCACCTCGTCTTGGATCGTGATTCTCAGAGAAACTCCGAGCGTACGTCTTTCTATGCCGTGCTGAGCGACTTCAAACTTCAAGCATTTATTTCAACGTAAGATACATGATCTCATTTGTTGAATGTCAATTTAAATCTATTGGAAATAAAAATAGGGCTTAAGCTTTTTGCGGTCAGTCAGTTGACCTTAGGCTTAATCTTGTAGTAAGTACGGGTCGGACTCATGGTTTGATTACTTACGTCTTCCGATTTCGTGGAGTTGGTGCCGAGAAGGTATGGCCATTGGCGTACTTAGGGATTCACCCTAGTGGGGTAGGGCAACCGGCTACTGTAAGCTTTCCATACTGATGACTAACAGTGAAAGTAAAATAATCTACTAACTTTTCAATAGAGTAGACAAATGAGTCAATGAATTGATATATTGTAATTTACAACGGACCGATGACACCCTTCCACTCTTTCCTTCCTTCAGTCCCAACTACGCCCGTAATAATGGCGTCCCGAGAGATGCACTCAAATTGTCAATTGGAAATTCTACGAAATAAGAGCTGATGTGACGCAGAAGTTCTAGCAGGGGGAGAGATATTCCTCTTTTACGGCAGGATGAGAGTGTCGGCTAATTTAGGACTAACTAGAAGTATTGGGAATGTCATCGAGAAATCTAAAAATAGATTACTGAGATAATAAATAATTTGTAGTTTCTATACGCCATATAAAGTATTTGATTGATTGATTGATTGATAATTGGGGCCAGGGCAAGAAGATGATAATAATAAATAATAAATAAATATCCGTAGACATACACACACAACTATAGGCTTGTGTTGTGGATACCAGATGGTTGACATACTACATAAATACATTTTTTTTTGTAAATAAATACTTATTATAAATGAAAACATCCATAACTCGGGTACACATGTCCGTATTTATCACACAAACATATGCACCTGGCGGGATTCGACCCCGCAACCTTTTGGTATAGTGATCAAAGTTGCTAACCACTACACCGAACAGGTCGTCAATAATACAATATAGATGGCATATTCGCCAATTCGTGTTTATGAATTATAAAAAACATGTTTCCGCTTAATGTAACAAGTATGTTTACTTCCTAGGGACACCGACCAGGAGAGTACAGAGACACGCGAAGTGATCCAGTACCCAGTACTAGTGGGATTCGAACCCGCAACCTGTTGGTATAGTGGTCAGAGTTGCTAACCACTACACCAAACAGGTCGTCAAAGGATAATGATGATGACGAACCTATATACCATTTGGTTTCGTCGTCCATATTAATACCAACCTTCTTCACTCAATCAATCAATCAAATACTCTTTATTGCACAATTAACAAAAGCTACATGAAGAATACAGCGCACATAATTAATCGCACAAAAAGGCGGCCATAAGGTATTGTAAAGTTAATAGCAATAATGCTAACAGCGATCTCTTCCAAGTAAACCTTAGGGTAAAGATACAAGCTACCAGTAGATACGGTTTGCACACATAGTAGCAATACGGGTGTATATTATAGTTGGTAATTATTATATAACGTAAAGATAAAAATACATAAACTAAGCCTACAAACTATAACTAGATAATTTAACTGCACCTAAAACATATAACATATTATTGACTACATAACAATATTAAATATATAAATATATAATATTAAATGCATAAAATTAATAAGTACATGCCATTTCTTTGCTCCGAAATAACATAGAAATCATATTGACAACCACGGAGAAGATACGAGGACATTCACAGAATTTTTTAATTTTTTTTTATTGAACGAAGTGCGCTTTGACTCGCGCTTTGAAGACGTTTATTGATGGAGCGCGGCGAATTGATTCCGGAAGAGAGTTCCAAAGGCGTACAGCTTGTAGCGTAAATGACTGACCTTGGGTTTAACCATTTGGATAAATTTTTGGGGACGTAAAGACGAAGACTAAGAATACTTCTTAGCTATAGTCGATGGCAAGGGATGGCTATTGTATTGTTACGTACCTGATAAATAATAACCCGTAGTATACACCGTTGACTGTACTATGGATCAAATGAAGTACCTGTGGTGCTGGGCTGTGTCGACGACTTTAGTTCTTCTACGGATTCCGCCATTACTGGTTCGATCTCGGAACGAAACGCCGAGCATCGCGCTCTCCACAGCTCATTGCGTGCCCTTAGTCATTATGGATACCACACACAGGACCATCATACCGTTACCAAAAGATTGTTTTGGTCATTTTTGGACTAGAGCCTCTTTATTCAAGTACTGCGATGATCGCTCACGGTCGTCACACAAAATCGATTTTTTTGTCGGCTCAGCAAAGTGCAGTCATCGACGTGAGCTTGCTGTTGTTTCAGCTCATAGGACCTTACATTTACATCGGCATCTACACAAATTTTGTTATCAATGTTTATATGCACACACGAAAAACGAAAGTGAAAAAATTTAAGATGCAAGATTCATATCACATAATCATCACCAACATCCTTACACGTTCTCACTGTTGGGGCACAGCCTCCTCACAAAGGTATTTTGCCCAATAACTCGCTCATTCTAAATCCAGAATCATACTCTCGTAGTTCATTCAAACAATTATCCATGAATATATTGAATAGCATGGTGACGCGACGCAAGCGCAACCTAGAGATGCCAAACCAGCCCGAAAATGCACCATTTAGCCTAACACATCCCTTATATGAGGATTTCAGCGCCCGGATTAAGTTGCAGTCCAACCCATACTTGGATAGTGTCGACCACAGTTCACTCCTAATCACTCTATCCTAGGCCTTTTCTAAGTCCACAAAAGCACAGTAGACTTTTTGATGTAAAGCCAGATGTTTTTCGACTATACATCGTAGAGAGAAGACCTGAGGGTCTATTACGTAATTTTAAACGATTCACTCGTCCATCGACCATTGTTGACGATCATCGACCACTCGAATAAAAGTTACTACGGAAAATGGAGAGCGAGTAATAATTAAAATCAGGACATTATTGGGGAATCGAGGCCAATTAAAATTTGTAAAAGAACCAACAGTATTTTTATTATTAATCGTTTCACATTTTTTACGTAATTTTACGTAACATTTTACATGAAACAATATTGTACTTCTTTAATTATCATTTCCGGGAAATTTCTGTGAAAGTACGCCAGAGGCACATAGGAACCATTAAAAATATTGTTTGATACAGGCTTCGACCATCTACCTACTCATACATCATCATGTAATAAAAATAATTTTATAATAACTGGTTAATTTGTCGAAATATCCACTTTTTGATAAAGGTATTTGTTCTACAAATTATTAGTAGCAGCAGCAGTAGGTTAACTAATAAAAGTAAAACACGTTTTTCAAATAATATTTTTTTGCGACAACAAAAGAATCAAGAATTCTTAGTACCTATAGTGAATACGAATACGATTGCGGTAGACCCTGACTCACATTTATCGTTAACATTTTCAATCGTACGATGCGCAAAGTTAATCGGCATTAACTTTGCGCATCGTACGAATCAAATTATATTATTATACTTTTGTATGAGAGATCATTTATTCATCGATGACACTCGCACTCGTCGATCGTCGATGGTCGTAATAATCGTTTACGATGAGCCCATCGTTACAGTTACGTAATAGATCCTCTGATCCATGCATCCCATACCTTTTCTAAAACCCGCTTGTACATCCCACATTTTCAGATACGTACATCACACGTCAAGCAAGACTTTTGCGTTTAGTTTGAATGCTTCGATAATTTTTGCGTTCTTGCTGCCATCCCTTTGAACAGCAGTCCCATCGCGGCCCTATACCAGTCGTCCGGCACTCGACAGCTCCACCAGCACTCGTTAAAGAGCAGGTACAGCATGCTAGCAACGAGGCCCTTTCCACTTTTCAGCATCTCCAGCGAAAAATGTAGCTTTCCCACTTTTCATAATTTTCATACCTTACACAATTTCTTCAATAGTAATTTCCCTGTCGAGGTCGGGGACATCGCCCTCCGATCATCGACTTGAGCATTCACATCCGATTCAAAAAACCCTTCAAAATATACATTCCAGCGTTCTAAAACTTTCCTTTCTTCATTCACCGGGCATCCATCTTCATCTCTTATGACATCAAACTTTGTGCAATTTGACACACCGCGGGCTATCCTTACTGTTTCCAGAATTTGAGAAGTAGCCTAGGAATCCTGGGATCCAGAGACAGGCATGGGTTACTGTTCATTCTGAAAAGTACGCTGTAATGTTATTTGCATAAATTGGTCTTATACCAGATAGATAAATACAGAAACATACAATAATAAACAAAATAAACAAAGTAACATAAAAATTTATTAAACAACCGACTTCAGTAAGGTTCCACTCTCTATGTCCCGACTGCATCATCAGTTCTTAACCAAATTTTAAGAAAAACAAGCCTCAACATTGGTCAACAATTGACGAAAAATGGGTGAACAAGTGGGAGTCGTTTAGAAATACAAAACAATGATTTAAATATTTTAGTTCGATCGTCGTCAATATTTTAGATTCTACCCCATTCTGATCATCTTTTTCTACCCAGCTAGTGTTTATATATTACGTCGAGGCTTGTCGCCAGTATGTTAACGTGTAGGTACTGTTGACCTCACGCCTGAATGCTCGCAATTTTATTCAAGATAGATTATGCTAAATCGACGTACGCTCCAGTGATTGAACTGGAATTTTAATCCTTGTTCCAATGAAGATTATGTCACAACATGAAGATGTGGATGGTCGTAGTCATTATGACATATGTGTCAGTAATGTTTGTGCTAACGTTAGGAAACTTGCCATGACCTGTGGGGGCGGGTCGATAGTGCACTTACTGACTCACATATGAGATTAACCTCATTATTCGTTCGCTGGTAGTGAATATTTATAATCCTAGGAAGCACTAAACCTCACACGCACTCACCGACTCACACATACATATTTTCGTACACATACACTCAAACATACACTCACACTCACTCACTCACTCACTCACTCACTCACTCACTCACTCACTCACTCACTCACTCACTCACTCGCTCACTCACTCACTCACTCACATGCTCCGGTTTACTTTATTGTAATTTGATTGATTACGTAAATCAGTTGAATGAGCTGATCTGTTTAGTTAGGAGTGCCTCAGCTATACAAGATATCTGTTACGAAGTTCTGTGTGACATTAAAAAAAAAACCATGTAAATGAGACCACTGTCATAATAAGTATGGAAACGTTTTAATAGATTATCTTCTTTAGGATTGAAAGTGAATCTGGTGCCAAGAGTGGCATGTGTTTTGTCACAGGGTAGGCAGAATGATAAAATTTGCTATTAAATGAGAATTAGAAACCAAAAAACCCGACAGCACATTTTGTATTTCCACTCCAGGGATCAAGAGCAATCTAACGACACCATGCACTTTGTAATCGGTCAAGCCGCTTAGGCTACAGGAGGAAACATAGGAATCTACATATATAAAATCAAAAGTACCCTTATTAGAAAGGCCTATTATAGTATAAATGATTACTTGGAAGATAGAGATGCCTGGCTTCAGTAGTGTATTTGAATATCATAGCTTTAAGGAAATTGACTATGCCCATTTACAGCAGCTATTAGCCTTAAGGAAATTGACAATGCCCATTTACAGCAGCTACTTATTATGCAGACTGACAATGCCTCTTTACAGCAGCTACATTACTCTAAATTATTTTATAATACTTTTATTTGTATTCAGATATTTGATAATAATTAATGTACTTTCGTTTTTACATTTAATTAGGTATATACAGGGTGTAACGGTTAAGTGTAGTCATATTTTAAGGGCTTGTTCTACCCATCAATACGAACAACTTTTACTATGGGGGCAACTTCGAAATCGCGAAAAAAAAATCAGCTGTTTCATACATTGCATCGGGAGGTTATTGAAATTTTCTATGGAACAGCTCATTTTTTTTTCGCGATTTCGAAGTTGCCCCCATAGTAAAAGTTGTTCGTATTGATGGGTAGAACAAGCCCTTAAAATATAACTACACTTAACCGTTACACGGTGTATATATATATATTGTATTGTAATGGACATGTCCAAGTGCGCGGAATACGCCTATGGAAAAAATAAATGAGTATGAGTATACATAAACTCGAAAAACATTACCCTCCTTACTTGCGCATGTGGGTAAAACATACAACTAGAAAATAATAAATTAGAATAAGAATAGTTTATTATGAACGCCACAACACGATACAAAAACAAAGAAGTAGTAAAATATAGCTAAAATGGTAATACAATTATGAAGTAGATCCCGACAATGCTGTCACGTGTTGCGGCGTGCACAAATGGGTTAGCGCTCAGCTCATGCTGCGACGAATCACAGCGCTGGTTTTCAGTGCCCCCAAATGGCCAGTGACGCACGGACGCCACGTGAGGTACAATAATGAGCAGAATATTAATAAATAATTATAGGCGGGTTAGTGTATGTATAGTGTAGTGTAAATGTACAAAATAATAATTACGTAATAGTTATTATATATAAATACGTCAGAATATGGATATAGTGAGACTGTGAATGCTATACAGTATAATATAATTAGGCTACTGCTTCAAGCCAGTCTGCCGAGACGGTTGCCGCCGGTGATACGCCACTGATACGCCTATATGAGACTTATTGCCGCTAATAGTACCGCTGCTGTGACGAACCCACTCTTGTAGCAATCCTCGCAACTGTTAGATTTATGTTCACATCAATATGAATCAGCGATCTTGATAATGCATTTCGAGGAAAGCTTACAATTTGATAAGGTAGTCATTGCCTTTCAGCCTGTATAGAGGGTACGCCACTGGGTTCCAGCATCTAGAACGTAGCACCTAGATAGTAGAAGTACGACGGTTCCATGCCTTTCGATTGGGCTTAAGTGCAAACAAATACTTAACCAATTTTCTTCAAACATGGCTGTCAACTATCTACGGAACATCAGATTTCGAAAATAAAAACCCGCTGTCACTTTTGTGAGCCGTTTTGGCGCTACGAGGTCACAGATACAAGGCTTCAGACATGTGACACCTTTGTGTCAGGAGTAAAAAAATATAAACCCCGACTGCTCGGAAATGAAAAGTAAATATAATTTTTTTTACGCCTTTTCGTCCTCACGACAGTCTATGAGGGTCCACTTGATTACGGCGCGACTCTCTGATGATCATCGTCGGTTACTTGCAGTAAGATGTTTACAGGATCTCTTGGTAAAGATGGCGATTGATTGCGCCCCAGCGATGTGGGCAGCTTCCGCGGTCACATACACTATTCGAATACAAACATAAAATGGCGTGCTGTTCCCCCTTTTGCTTCATTCATTCATTTCATAATTTGTTCATACATGCTCGTCGGTTTAGGGTACTCTTGACTAGACCTGTCTTTAAGACGTCCCCGATTTGATCATGGTACGTTCACATACACCATTCGAATGGGGTTAAAAGTTGCTCTTTTTTCCCGTTAAATATAGCCTGGCGGCGCCACTGTTACGCAGCGATAGGTGATTATGATAGGTGATCCTTGAATATGTCAACTGTAGTAAAAACGGAAAAAAAAATTATAATAATCGACTATTACAGTTATGTATAAATATATAAAAAGTCGAAAATAAGACGAAATGAGACAAGTCGGAGGCCTCTGTGCGGTTTCTCGTAGGTCGTCGTAGGTAATATCAATGTGTGACCGTGGTCAGGATTTCTTTTACTAAACGACATCAAAATGGATGACGTTCTCAATTCGGCCGTTTGTATATATTTTTAATGTATGTATTTTTTTTTATGCCTAGATTTGGCGTTGATTGGCGTGAATTTTTTTTTGTAAATGATAGGGAATGCCGACAAATTGGTCCCCATTGCAATTTCAGCGCAATTGGTTGAGTAGTTTTTTTTGAAACTTGAGAAACATCAGATATGTAATGCTATACATATTTAAGGCGGTTGTATAGTTTTTGCACAGGGAAATTAGATGAAGATTTGATCTCTATGGAAAAAGTGTAGAGAAAGTCAGTATGATCACCAATTAGAAAAACCGAAGATCAAAATCAAAATTGTTATATTTTGTAGGTACACAGGGTACACTTAAAATAGTCAGACTTTAAATTTTTAAAGCTACCGCTTGTTCAAAAGGCGATTTTCCCCTGAGAAGAACATGCAAGAAACTCGAGAGGTTGCTCTTTTTAGGTCATCGATCATCAGGTCGATCTGCCATACCCCAACTGTCCACCCAACCTGTAGGAGCTAGAATGATCGCCATCGCACAGAAGTGATCAGGGAGATTGGCAAGCACGTTAAAATACTAAAAAGTGAAAAATTAAATTTTAAATGGCCGATTCTGAGAAGTCGGTTTTTTTTTTGTTAAAAAGTTTTCACATTATAATATAGATATTTGTGCATAGGGTTAAGTAATAAGTAATAATAATAATAAATATCCTTAGACATACACACAACGCCATCTAGTTCCACAGTAAGCAACTATTGGTTTGTGTTGTGGTGGTGTGTGTGGGATGGTTGATATACTACATAAATACATATTTTTTTTTGTAAATAAATACTTATTATAAATGAAAACATCCATAACTCGGGTACGCATGTCCGTATTCATCACACAAACATATGCCCCTAGCGGGATTCGAACCCGCAATCTTTTGGTATAGTGGTCAGAGTTGCTAACCACTACACTAAACAGGTCGTGTCGTTTGTTTTGTATTTATTTTCTTTTGCTCAATAAAGCGTTTACAAAAAAACTGTTTGCTGTATGTCATTACTTCGTAGAATTCGTTCCTTTTTAGCGACACTATCGAATGATGTAATAATATAGTGTCTATTTTTTTAAATATCAATCGTTTCGGTGGCCAGGAATATTGATTTTTCAAGATGCAATTTTTGTTTTCATCAAAATCGGAAGCGAGACTCCTTTGAGTACTTTTCGCTTTCCTCATAGTTTCTTATTTGGCCACTAGAAAAATTCAAATATATGTAAAATGTTCTAAAATCACATAAAGTGTGCTGTAGGGACTAATGGTTCCAACTCAGCATTTAATGAAGCAGCGGTTGAATGTCACATATCACCCACCCCCCTCGCTCTGTGGCTAACCGTAGTGCCGATCACAGTGCTCCGCTCCATATGCGGTATACGGGTCGTATGCATTCACACTTACAAATTATCACATTCATTTGCGGCCCTACTGAAAACCAGCGTTGGAATGCAGCAATTACAACGCAAACTCGAGTGTACGTATCTAGGATTGAATATATGCCCCTTTCGTTTAGCGAATCCTGTAGCCTAAACAGCTTGACCGTGTCGTTAGATTGGTCTTAATACCTGGACCTGCTTTCGATGGCTCTGGCCGAATCTCCTGATTGGGAATGTCTCCACATTCACAATCAGGAGATTCGGCCATGGAGAGCAATCGGCACATCATATCTTATGGGAATGCGAAAATTGGAGTAAGGAGCGCGAACTCATGCTTGACGACCTAAATTCAGAAATCCGTCCGGTGTTCTACGGCGATCTGGTTTTAAACAGACACAACTTCCGAGCTTTCAAGCGTTTATGCCATTCGTATTACTGGCACTATTACTCGCGGTAACCGTCTGCTACCGCCACGCTCACTGCATCTAGGCGCAGTCCGTGGTGTATACGAAAGCAGGAGGCCGAGCTTCACTCGCCCTCCTTCCCCATAGGGATGGCCTTAGTGCCATGTTGCATTTCATTCGCTACACTCCCATTTTCCAAGGGGGGAAGTGGGAAACCTTTTTCTTACTTACACACCCTATTTCTTTCTTTAATTAGCCTGGGGTCCAAGGTAGCTATAGAGTCACGTAGGGCACCGTCTACCTTCAGTAGGCGCCGTGTTGAGTACCACTGTCGATCCTAGCTGATAGGAGTAACATTGGGAGGAGTGTGCAGGTGAGATTGATACCTGGACTGTCATAGGATACATTTTGTGGTAAGAAATCCAACATGGCGTCCGCAATATGCGCTCTTGGGTTTTTTGGTTTTTAAATGCACTTTGTGTCGCCGACAATTTGACAGCAAACCCCATGGTTCAGGTACACTAATTAAGTACCTTTTGTAAGTATGTAAAGCCGATTGCTTGTGTCATCAAACGGGCTATATAAAGCTATGTATCTACGATAGACATTTACGTTTCTAACACAATTGGTTATTTGCATCATAGAACCGTAGTCATTCGGCCTTCTCTAAAAATTCAATTTGGTGAAATATATTATCTGTCTTGTAGTTATCTGTTACTGAGCATCAGAATGACTTAGTTTTGTGTACCAGGTTAGTTCAAGGGTCAGGCTTAACTCACTTCGTCGATAGGTAACATTTTCATCGGGAAAATGATAAAACGAAAACCGTGCGTGGGCTGTGGGTAGAGCTCATTAGGTTGCTAGGTTCGGAATGTATGCGGGTCGTCGATGCATTCGATGGTACTTAGGTATTGATTCACATTAATTTACTTGAGTACCGATTCCGTGCCTTAGTAAATCGATTGGTGCAATTTCTACGTGACTCGGGTATAAAGTTAGCTAGAGTTATTGTGGTCGTGTATGTTATTATAAAATGACATTCGGAAAATTATTATTTCAACGTTTTATTGTAGATTAATTTTATTATGCCAAGCAAATTATCCATTAAATTTATTTCGTGTGTGCGATGAATACATCCATCATAGGTAAAAAGTTGAGTCTAGTGCATATCCAGGCAATTGTAATTGTTGTAAATTATGTGATACATAACAAAACTATAAATAATAATAATAAATAAATAATAAATGTCTTTGCACAAATACACAGCGCCATCTAGGTCCACAGTAAGCTTCTAGGCTTGTGTTATGGATACCAGATGGTTGATAAATAATAAATATAAATAAATACATGTATAAATGAAAAACATCCATAACTCAGGAACACATGTCTGTATTCATCATACAAACATATGCCCCTAGCGGGATTCGAACCCGCAACCTTTTGGTATAGTAGCAGAGTTCCTAACCACTACACCAAACAGGTCGTCTACAAACTAACAATCTATTTATGTTATGACTTGTATTGTTTATTTTGTATGCCATATGGTAGATCACAGTGATCCAGCTATACATTACCGTTGTACCTGTGTTTCACAAATAAAAAAAGAATATGAATATGGAATTAGGGTCGGGAACGTCATGCACGACGGGTTCATACTTGACCTCAATCACACCTGATGTTAAGGAAGATGAGGGCGAAGGTGGAAGCGTACTGACCCGGAAACCCCAACACATTTGAGGGACTGGCTATCTTATCTCTGACAATCTTATATCTGATCTGATAGGGCATCACCAACCAAACCGAGCACTTAAACATGTACCCCGCTGGGGATCGAATCCACGACCTCCGAATCGTAAACCCAATGTCGTTTACATTGAGCCACGGAGGCGGTTAATTTTAACCTGGTAAAATTGTATCATGGAACCAAAAGTAGATTAAAAAGAGTTTTATTTGACACATTAAAAACTTTTTACATGTTACGCAATGGCTCTATTTGAACCTTTTAGGTAGAAAACAATAAAAAAAAATGTGTTTTCGTAACTTGGAATATGACGAACTTCTTTTGTTTACGTTGTAGTAACTGCCTTGTTGAGACTAAATTTGAATAAAAATAGCTTTTTTAGCTTCGTCATTTACCATGCCTCTTAAACCTCTCTGGTTTACACTGGTGGGTAAGAGGCAATACACTGGGATAATCACCATGGTGAAACTAGGGGCAAGTCAGCAAATTACAGCTAGGACAGCCCCACCACCACGAGGCTCTGCGCAGTGGCTCTCTCACCCGCTTGATCCCCCTACAGTTCTTATCTGTCCCTTCTGTGACGCGTCTCCCCCCTTCTGGGGTCTGACAACCACACCAATGCCTGAATGAAATGTCTGGGTCCTCTGGTGCTTGTGACGCACTTAGTATATCCGTAATTGCAGTGATGGTTGAGCGACCGCCAGTAAAACCGTGCTGGTTCGGCGACAGTCTAGAGTGCAAGGCCGGGGTGCACGCGATGAGATTTTTTAAGTATTTTGCCCAGAACTGGTAGTAATATAATGGGTCGATACGCCTTAGGATCAGCCAGTTTACCATTTCCCTTCGGTATGACGAGTACAGCTAGGGCAGTTGGTGTGACCCTTGGTACTGTCCAAAATGTGTTGAGGAGATTCCGAGAAACGGGACAAAACTTGAGGAGACCAAGATATACGACTTCTAGAGAAGATCGACTGATTGTTTTAAAAGATTTCTGAAGGGGGTAGCGATCCAACAGGAACTTTTATAATTCGAAATAAAACTTTCAGCGAGTAGACAGACAGAAGACGCCTTGCAGAAATAAGCCTAAGGCCTCACAGGTCAGCCTACGGCCCGAAACTGGAATGGCAGCACCGAGATACATGATTAAGATACACTCACCACCATATCCTATGGAGTGAAGATGGATGGAGCACAATGAGGTTTTATGACAAGTCCACAGCGATGACTGTATAAACGAACCGGAGAACGTTACATGCAAGTTTGATTTGAAGAAAAAATTCATCACGAGATCTGTACACGTCTGGGCCGGTATATCTTCAGAGTTAGTAGCCTTAGAAAATGGCACCCTGACTGCTGAAAGATACGTCAACGAGATCCTCAATGAACACGTTGGCTCGTTTTTGGTGCAAATGGGTGCCAATTCGGTGATTCTGTACGATAATGCCCGTGTCCACACTGCTCACGTGATGATCGACTACTTTCAGGAAATCGGCATTCATCCATTGCCCCAACACGAACCTGCCTGGGACGAACTTGGCCGACATGTGAGAAGCCTGAGTCCACTCCGTCTCACACTTCGAGCCTCAAAACACGTCCTCGTCGAAGAATGGGAGAATATTCCTCAGCATTGCCTGAGGAATTTGGTATTCACCATGCCGAATCGTCTTCAAACTGTAAAAGTAAAATCTAAAGTTTGCCCGCGGTGAATACATGATGCTAAACACGTAAACACATAAAAACATATTTAAAGTTGGTTTATTCGATAACTGTCGAAATAGTCGCCTTTAATTTATTTCTGTGTTATTAATTGCTGTTTTTCTTATGCGTGATTAAATACACTTATCATGAGTTGTTTAGAAAATATCGTCGTTTATGTAAGTGACTAGTTATTTTTTCTCGTCAGTGTATTAACAAAATTATGATGTATTATTTACATAAACCGGTAAAAGGACAAATCAAATCAAAAATTCTTTGTTTCGTAGGATAAAAATTATCACTTGAAAACGACACATTTTTAAACGACTTCAAAAAAGGAGGAGGTTCTGTATTCGGCGCGTATTTTTTTTTTTTTTTTTTTATGTATGTACACCGATATCTCCGAGATTTGGCGGTTGATTCACATGGTTCTTTTTGTAAATGAAAGGGGATACCGTCGAGTTGGTCCCATTGTAATTTCAGCGCAATCGGTCCAGTAGTTTTTGTGTAATCATGGTAAACATCAGAATGGCATTACACATTTAGACGATTTTGTAGTTTTTACACAGGGAAACTAAGTAGATACAGTTTGGGTTTGTATGGAAAAAGTGTAGAGAAGGTCGGTGTGATTGTCAGCAATAAATATGACAAATCGAAGATGATCAGGTCGAGCTGGTACACCCGAACTGCCCATCTAACCTGTAGGAGCGAGAAGGTTCGCAATCGCACAAAAATTATCAGGGAGATTAGCAACCACGGATAAATACTAATAACTTTTTTTAACCGACTTCAAAAAAGGAGGAGGTTCTGTATTCTTTATGTATGTACATCGATTAGTCCGAGATTTTTAAGCCAATTTACGTCGGTGTGATTATCAACAATAAATATGACAAATCGAAGATCATCAAGTCGAGCTGGTACACCCCAAGTGCCCACCTAACCTGTAAGAGCGAGAAGGTTCGCCATCGCACAAAAATTTTCATGGAGATTAGCAACCACGGATAAATACTAAAAACTTTTTTTAACCAACTTCAAAAAAGGAGGAGGTTCTGTAATCTTTATGTATGTACATCGATTAGTCCGATTTACATGATTATAAGGCCGTGCCTGTGCTCACGCTGCTCAGCGGACTCCTCGTGTTGGGCAGCGCAATAATTGTTAAGTGTTATGTGGGTAATTTTGTTATTAATTATATTACTTTCTTTGATTACCCTTATTATGTTTTGAATCGTTTTGGGATAAGGTAGTTGTAGAATTTGATTTGTATAACTACCTACATTGTATGTTGAATAGTTTGAGTTGGGGTAGACGTAGAAAATGTTTAGTTAGACTACCCACTTTGTAACTTAATGTTAGAGAGAGACATTGTAAATATCAATCTGCCCAATTGAGATACTAGTTGGGTGCCAACCCTTTGCATATAGGAAAGCTGCCTGCGTGCAGTTAGTCAGTCTTATTTTACCAGTTACAGTGCGCTCAGTCTTATATAAACAGTGAAGAATAAATAATAAGAAGAAAGTTTTAGTTTTCTTTGTGTGCATCCTGTATAGTGTTTGTGCCCCGGCTTCGCTCATTCAAGTGAGCAGTGTGTGTTCGTCCCGCTCGTATCGTCGCGCCTCTTCGTACCCGCCGTATTCGGCACCTCTTCGTTTATTGTGGCGAGTGTCGTCAACAATTTGGTCCTTCGAGCCGGATCGGCCAGGGACGAAGATCGTTATGAGTGGTGTTACAACTAGAAGCCAAAGTCGTCGTGTTGTTTCGCAGCCTGAAGAAATGTCTCCTGCGAACGGTGTGCCCGAAGCGACCGCGCTTCCTCGTTTGGATGGTGGCAGGAACGTGGGAGTTCGCTCTCCTCCGCCAGCCAGTGGCCACATCCCTGATGCACACGACGACTCTGCACCCCCCGCCGAGCGCCCCCGCACCGCGCCCTCCGGCGTTGGACATTTTTCGCCGCTATCGGACTCTGGGCTAACTGCGGACGGAAACCCGGCCCAGCTAAGGTTGCCAGCGCCTGTGATAGTGACTCCTCCTATACTCCCGACTGATGATCGCCGTGTGTATGATTACCGCGATCCCGTCGAGCCTGAAGATCCTGAGCTTCGTGTTAGTTCGCCTAGGCGTATGCCAACAGAGGCTGAAGGCAGTGTGTTGTTTGACCCTCGTGCTTTTCCCCGGTTACCTCCACTACCTGAAGCCGCTGCAGTGAAGTCGAATACGAGCAGCCAAGCGTCACGAAGCCAGAGACAGGCCTTGGAAGCTCAACGCAAGAAAGCAGAGCTAGATGCAGCCATGGAGCGAGCCAACATTAGAGAAGATTTGATTCAAAAGAAATTAGCTGCTCGCATGGCCAATATAGACGCCGCTATGGCAGTCCTCGATGAAGAAGAAGAAGTGCGCTCGCAGGTTAACGTGGCAAAACATCGTGTGAATGAGTGGTTGGACAACACACCCGAAGCGCGCATTCGTGCCGACCCGGTTGTTCATTTCGGTACTGGACGAGAATACACGCTGAGGCCGCTGCAGTTTGAAAACCAACCGCCACTTGCTACAACAACGCCCGCCTTTCGTGCACCACCTAGGACGCCACAGCAAAACCGCAGAGAACCATCAGCTGCTCCGATAACTACACCGCATTATCCTCGTGAGCGATCTGTGGAGAGACGTCGTGAGAGCGTTGAGCAACTGGCGGAAGCAATTATGAAGATGGGAAAACCGAAGCCAAGACAGACATACGAACTTCCTCGTTTCGATGGAAATCCTGCCGAATGGATTACCTTCAAGAATAGCTATGAGAGATCGACAGCATCTTACGCTTTCGAGCCCTACGAGAACATGGCTCGACTCCAACATGCTCTCTACGGAGAAGCCAAAGCAGCAGTTGAAGACATTCTACGCTCGTCTGCAGACCCTCAAGAAGTAATGAGTGCCCTAGAAGAGGAGTTTGGACATCCCAACGCGATATTAGCCTGCGCGATTAACAAGATAAGGAGCCTGCCTCGTCTTACTGAGAGTGGACGCGATATTACGAAGTTCACATCAACGGTGCGCAATTGCGTTTCTCTATTGAGAAACGTGCAGGCAGTGGGATATCTCAACAACCCTCAACTGGTGCATGATATACTGTCAAAGTTAACAACGCTACAACGTGCAAAATACGGTGAATATGCAAAGATTAAAGACGAGATGTCTGCAGTGGACTTGCGCGTTTCACCGAACCTGGATGTCCTGTTGGAGTTCCTGAGAGAAGAAGCTCGTACTGCATCGTACCTGAACCCTCTTCCGTCGATGGCACTGCAAGTGCAGTCGCCCAGTGCTGTGAAACCTCGTGACCTTCGAGCCAAGTCGGTCCCTCGACCGATTTATCACAAAGTTGTGACTGTGGATACCACCTCGTGCCCAAAACCTAATGTGGATCCACCTTGTGCGCCTATGGACATCACATGTGAAATGTGTAAAGGCAATCATCAATTGCCCTCGTGTAAAATGTTTCAAGGACTCGATGTTAATGCAAGATGGGACTTTGTGAAGGACAATAAATTATGTTTTAAGTGCATCGTGAAAAGACACTCGCGCGAGTACTGCCGTGGAAAACGTTGTGATAAGTGCCGCGCTCCTCATCACGCCATGTTACATTTTTCTAAATCGCAACCGCTACGCGATCCTGTGTTGAACAATAATGTAGAACAAGTAACAAGTGTTAGTGGACAATGCGTGAAGGCGTTACTAAAAGTGATCCCAGTGACAATCGTTAGAGACAATTGTGAAATTAAAACTCATGCTCTATTGGACGATGGCGCAACAGTTTCGCTCATAGACAGTGACTTAGTGCCCGCGAATAGTGATGATCCTGTAAGCCCACTAACGATTGTTACCGCGCGCGGACAACATGTGACGGATACTAATTCTAAAAAAGTGCAGTTACATATCTATGGACCCAATGGGACGAAATATAGTGTAAATGTGAGGTCAATGAAAGGCCTTGATTTGCCTTCACAAACAGTGCCCCCTGGTGTAGTGAATAAAAATGTGCACCTTCGTGATTTGGATTGCCGTGAGGGGAGGGAAACGAAGCCGATGCTGCTCCTAGGACAGGACAACTGGCAACTTATCGTTGGTCGGGAGATAAGACAGGGTAAGTCCGGCCAACCTATCGCTTCTCTCACTTCATTAGGGTGGGTCATCCATGGCCCCGTAAACCACCACTGTAATTCGTTTGATGTTGTTAACTGTATGTCTATTCGCGAACCTGATTTACATGCCCTCGTTAAAAGTCAATTTGAATTAGAGTCGATTGGAATCCTCGAGGTGTCTCGAAAGAATGTGGAAACCGAGAGGGCCAACCGGATTTTGGATGAAACCAGCCGTCGTATTGATGGCGGCTGGGAGGTTGGCCTCCTCTGGAATCGTGACACACCGGAGTTTCCAAATAATTTTAAGTATGCGCAAAAGCGCTTACTAGGCATAGAACGTCGGATGGATAGAGACGCGAATTTTGCTGAGGCTTATGAGGCACAAGTAGATAGACTATTGAAAGAGAACTACGCTCAAAAAGTTGACAATTTAAGCGACTTAAATTCAAACCCTATGTGGTTTTTACCTCATTTCGGAGTGGTGAACCCTAATAAACCAGGGAAACTACGACTCGTTTTTGACGCTGCCGCAATCTATAAAGGATCCTCACTTAATAATAAGCTCATAAGCGGTGCTGATTTGTTAAATTCTCTCTTCGGAGTTTTGATGAACTTCAGACTTAATCGTGTCGCTATAAAGGCTGACATAGCTGACATGTTTTTGAGAGTCAAAATTCGACCGGAGGATCGTCCTGCTCAGTCTTTCTTGTGGCGAAGTCGAGATGGAAACCGTGACCCTGATATCTATATCATGAGTTCATTAATTTTCGGAGCTGCTTCATCCCCAACTACTGCGATTTACATTTTAAATAAAAATGCTGAAGATTTTGCCAGTAGTCACCCTGAGGCTGTGCAAGCGATTAGATCGAAGCATTATATGGATGACTATTTGGACAGTGTCGATTCTGATGATGCAGCCCGAAAGCTGATCAATGATGTCACCCACGTACATGCTACCGGTGGTTTCAACATTAGGGGGTGGGTGACAAACTCTCCTAGTTTACGTGCCGAACTTTCACCTGAAGCGCCCTCTACAGTAAGCCTTGAGAACGAACAAGGCATCCCAATGGAGCGAACCCTGGGCCTAATATGGTCGCCCGAGAACGACTGTTTAAGTTTTGATGTGTCGTTGAAACGTTTGCCTCCCGCATTAGCATCTGGAAAAGTCACTCCTACTAAGAGAGAATATTTACGGGCAATAATGTCAATTTTTGACCCACTTGGATTTTTATGTCCAGCAATCATCCCAACGCGAATCCTAATGCAACAAATCTGGCGTTCTGGCATTGACTGGGATGATAAACTCAATAATCGGGAAGCTGAAGCTTGGTTTCGCTGGTTATCCAATATTAATAAAATTAAAAACGTGCAAATTCCTAGATGGTATGGTTTAGACCACGGTAACCTTGAGTTACACGTTTTTGGGGACGCTAGCGAAGCAGCATATGCAGCTGCTGCCTACCTAGTAGGAACAGATGTAAACGGTGACCGCAAATGTGTTTTAATCGCTGGGAAAGCACGCGTAGCACCCCTGAAAGTAGTTTCGGTGCCTCGTCTTGAACTCCAAGCCGCCGTTCTTGCCTGTAGATTAGCTAATATTATTTGTAAAGAACTCTGTGTCCCTATAAAGCGTAAATTTTTGTGGACTGATTCGAGAACAGTTCTGAATTGGATTAGGTCTGACGCGCGTGATTATCAGCGTTTCGTTTCTCATCGTTTAAGCGAGATAGAACGAAAAAGTGAGAGAAGTGATTGGCGCTGGGTACCCTCTCTTCAGAACCCGGCTGACGAGGCCACCAAGTTGAGCTGGCCTTTGGATAAAAGTATTTGGTTTTCGGGTCCTTCCTTTCTCTGTTCTCCACAGCACGAGTGGCCAGCACAGGCGCAGGGTGAAACTACATCCGAGGCAGAATACGAGCGTGTACAGCGCGCTCACATCACTACAGAAGCAACCCCGCCTCTAATCGACATCGCGCGCCACTCAACCTGGAAACGTGCGCAGCGCGTTGTTGCGCGCGTCCTTACCTTCGTGCAACGATGCCGAGGGCGACAGAGCGCTGCTCTGACTCGCCACAACCTGCTAGACGCCGAACGAATCCTTTTACGCCAATCCCAGATGGCTTCATTTGGTTCTGAAATCAAGGAGCTAAATGCCGGACGATCAATGTCGTCAGGGAGTAAACTTCGAGCCCTTGACCCGATGATTTTTGAAGATGGTCTACTTCGAGTTCGAGGACGATTAAGTGCCGCCGACGAGTTACATATGGACGAACGTCACCCCATAATCTTAGACGGGCGTGACCCAATAACACGCCTAATAGTTCGAGACTATCACAATCGTGGCCTCCACTCACACCACGAACAAGTGATCAACCTTATGAGAGAGAGATTTTGGGTGACCCACCTGCGGCCTACAGTGAAGAAAGTTGTCGCTTCGTGTCAAACCTGCCGACTTGCCCGAGCTCAGCCCCAGATTCCTAAAATGGCTGACTTACCTGCAGAAAGAATAACTTCCTCACGACGAGCTTTTGTACATTGTGGCATTGATTACTTCGGCCCAATGGAAGTTACGATCGGCAGACGGCGAGAAAAGCGTTGGGGAGTTTTAATCACATGCCTCTCCACTCGCGCCGTACATATGGAATTAGCCGCGTCGCTCAACATTGATTCGGCTATACTATCAATTCGACGAATGATCGCACGACGTGGACAACCTGCAACGATGAGAAGCGACAGAGGAACGAATTTCATCGGAGCCAGCAATGAATTGAGAGCTGCCTTACGAGAGATGAACCAAGACAAACTGGCAAACGAGATGGTGGATCGTTACAAAATTCAGTGGATTTTCAACCCGCCTGCTGCTCCACATATGGGTGGTGTATGGGAAAGATTGGTGCGCTCCATAAAAAACGCACTTCGAGCAACCCTCAGAGAAAGAGCACCACGGGAAGAAGTCCTCCACACACTTCTTCTGGAGGCTGAACTGACGGTAAACAGCCGCCCTTTGACTTATGTTCCTGACGATCCAACCGGGCCAGTAGTACTTACCCCGAACCACTTGTTGCTTGGCACAGCAGCTGGAGATGCACCTTTCGCTAAAATCGACCCTGGAGACAACGACGCGCGACGATTGTGGAAGAGAGCAAACGCGTTGGCTGACATGTTTTGGCACAGATGGCGCCGTGAGTACCTGCCAACCCTGCAAAAACGTGGCAAATGGACTGACGATGTACCCGCCATTAAAGAAAATGATTTAGTGTTGATTTGTGATAGTGCATTACCTCGTAATCAGTGGCCGAAAGGCATTGTGAAAAAATTGATATGTGCAAAAGACAGTAGAGTCCGTATGGTAGACGTTAAGACCACACGTGGGACGCTGCGACGTCCCGTTGCTCGACTTATTGTGCTGCCCATTGATATTGTACTTGGCTGAACCCTCGTACAAGGGGGTGGAAGTGTTGGGCAGCGCAATAATTGTTAAGTGTTATGTGGGTAATTTTGTTATTAATTATATTACTTTCTTTGATTACCCTTATTATGTTTTGAATCGTTTTGGGATAAGGTAGTTGTAGAATTTGATTTGTATAACTACCTACATTGTATGTTGAATAGTTTGAGTTGGGGTAGACGTAGAAAATGTTTAGTTAGACTACCCACTTTGTAACTTAATGTTAGAGAGAGACATTGTAAATATCAATCTGCCCAATTGAGATACTAGTTGGGTGCCAACCCTTTGCATATAGGAAAGCTGCCTGCGTGCAGTTAGTCAGTCTTATTTTACCAGTTACAGTGCGCTCAGTCTTATATAAACAGTGAAGAATAAATAATAAGAAGAAAGTTTTAGTTTTCTTTGTGTGCATCCTGTATAGTGTTTGTGCCCCGGCTTCGCTCATTCAAGTGAGCAGTGTGTGTTCGTCCCGCTCGTATCGTCGCGCCTCTTCGTACCCGCCGTATTCGGCACCTCTTCGTTTATTGTGGCGAGTGTCGTCAACACCTCGGCAAGCCGGTCGTGTATAAGACCGAGTTTATGCTCGTTCCGTTCGGGAGTTTCCCGACGAATACGTGATTTAACGTAATCTTTCATAGCTACTAGACGTACTCGGCGAGCTTCGGGCGTCTCCTGGGAACGCGAAATTGCGTTCCGTGAGGCATTTTTTTTAAGCCGTAGTACCCTCTCAGTTTCGGTTTCTTTTGACCGACAGTTATTTAAACGAGCAGCACCTTTCATAGGCCTGCCCATATTGGTCAATTAATATATTTTATTATTTTGTAATGTCTGACCAGACACTAAAAAGAATTAAATAAAAAGGATTTAAAAAAAAACGACTTCAAAAAATCCGGAAAAAATAATTTAATTAAACTACTGCAATAATAATAACTGAAAAGTATAAAATAATAAACCAGAGCAGAATGTTCTTTATAGATAGTTGTACACTATTATATATAATGAGAATACAATACAAGTTATATGCTATACAATAATAGTTAGGTATAATAATGAAATTAAAAATATATACAATAGGTACTTTTTGAAGTCGGTGCCTGCGTAGCCTATAAAATACACAATCGAATGAAAGTAAACAGTAATAACTTCATTAATTGAATATTTAAATTGTATGAAAATTCCTTTGTTAACCGATTTCAAAAAAGGAGGAGGTCCTGTATTCGGGGCGTATTTTTACTGTTTTGTTGATTGTGTATTTTATAGGCTAGGCAGGCACCGACTTCAAAAAGTACCTATTGTATATATTTTTAATTTCATTATTATACCTAACTATTATTGTATAGCATATAACTTGTATTGTATTCTCATTATATATAATAGTGTACATCTATCTATAAAGAACATTCTGCTCTGGTTTATTATTTTATACTTTTCAGTTATTATTATTGCAGTAGTTTAATTAAATTATTTTTTCCGGATTTTTTGAAGTCGTTTTTTTTTAAATCCTTTTTTTATCTTATTATTAAAGTTTTGACTATCTACTATGTAGACAATGCGCCATGAGTGTTTAGCGAATGAATATTTCACACATTTCCCCAATGTTGGCATGTCAGTATCGACAGCGACCCAGTTATGTCACGGAAATGTTCCGATGGACATTTGGTGGCCAAGTGGGACGTAGTGGGCGATATGTCGAACCTGCACCTGAAAATTCTAAGTTTACTTTCCATTTGAAGGCAAAACAACATTTTTTTTTTATCCACAACGGGTTAGCACTTGACCTCAATCACACCTGATGTTAAGTGAATAAGTGAAGTTAAGTAAGTTTATTATTTTAGAGAGAGATTAGATATTGAATTTTGTAACTTTGGACTCATCCACTTTCTAATTTGCTAATGAATCCGAGTGGTACTGCCATTAGGTCCACCCTCTGCAAGCACTTGACCTCAATCACACCTGATGTTAAGTGCAGATGAGGCCGAAGGTGGTAGCATGCTGACCCGGAAACCCCGTCTTATTTGGGGGACTAGCTATCTTATCTCTGACAACCGGAACACAACAATGCTATTAACATTGCTGTTTGGCGGCAGATTTAGATAAGATGGTGGTAGCTAGCCACGCGGACATTTAATATGCCCTACCACCAATCAAACCTAGGTTTTGCAAATACGTTTTGGAAATTAAAGAAAATTTTACAAATTTTCAGTAAATAATTATGTGTAACTTGGACGTCAGAAATCAGAAATGAAGAATTCCGTAGGCGAACGAAGGTCACAGACATACCCCAGCGGATCAAGTTGAAGTAGTAAAGCATTTTAAATGTCCGCCTGGCTTGTTAATAGCATTGTTGTGTTCCGGTTGTCAGATATAAGATAGCCAGTCCCCCAAATAAGTTGGGGTTGCCGGGTCAGTACGCTTCCGCCTTCGCCCTCATCTCCCTTAACATCAGGTGTGATTGAGGATCAAGTACGAACCCGTCGTGCATAAAAAAAAGGTCGTCATAATTTTCAGAACGATCGCAGCATTAACCTCGTAAGGACGACGTTTCCGACCCTAATTCCATATTCATATTCATTTATTTCTTTTTGAAACACAGGTACAATAATTATGGTAAGGTATAGCTGGATCACTGTGATCTACCAAATGACATGGTTAGAAGCGATATTAATTGCATTGTTGTGTTCCGGCTGTCAGAGATTCGATAGCCAGTCCCCCAAATAAGACGGAATTTCCGGGCCAGTACGTTTCCACCTTCCGCTTCATCTTCACTTAACGTCAGGTGTGATGATTGAGGTCAAGTGTAAACATGTTGTACTTAAAAATTGTATTCCTCAAATGAAAACTTTTTTTTTTTTCTATGTATTTTATTGATGCATTTTATTTACGATTATATATCATCCAGATAAACCCACTGTGATAGAAGCTGAACATCTTCGTCTATCGATTTCCATCAATAATAAAAACCGTCAAAAAATATAAATACTGACTATTTTAAGTGTATGTACACAGACTTACAAAATAAAGCATTTTGAATTTGACTTCAAGCACATGTAAGCTACACAGACAGAGCAGTGCCTATCCATCCCGATTATTCGGTATCTGTTGAATGCACTCGGCTCAAAGGGATCACAGCACAATGGGAAACGTTGGCCTCGCAAATTTAATCAAACGTGCGTTGAACTCATGTTATGATATAAGAGTAATATTGGCTTTCCGTCAGGGACTACGTGGAGCTGGAAATAAATGTTAATATATAATTTTCATCACAGTAAAGATGACAAGATGAAAATCTCATAAATATGAGAAAGTAGCAAGATTTTGTGAGCGTGTTACATCAATAAAAATCATTTCTTATCCTGTAACAAACTAGGCAAAGCCTGTACCATAGTTTATATACACAATCTCATACGGCATAAACACATACGCACACACTCACACGACTACCACATAACTATTAATAGGTTACACTTGATCAAATAATTGATTGATGATTGACGTTGTGGCAGATTTTTTTATTCAGGTACCCATAATCAACATGGCAACAGCTAGTCCCTAATTTGGGGAACACCACGAAATGAAACATTTAATAAGTAT
Source organism: Oegoconia quadripuncta (assembly GCA_949316235.1). Classification (NCBI taxonomy): domain Eukaryota; kingdom Metazoa; phylum Arthropoda; class Insecta; order Lepidoptera; family Autostichidae; genus Oegoconia; species Oegoconia quadripuncta. The sequence continues at coordinate 4,198,183 of OX438742.1, read as the reverse complement.
TGCTTTATACAAAAACATTTCTAGACGATTCAGCGGCGATGGGCTTCAGCCCGTCACGTGGTTCATTTCGTCATGTATTTCCTTATATTTCTAAAGTTGAACCGTGGATATTGTTTCCAGCATTAAACTTTCTGTTTTAAGGCATCTTAAAAATTTTTGAAAAGAACATTTGGTATACCTGCCCACGTGAACCTAATTGAAAACAAATACAAATAGTTTATTTGCCAGAACACAGTAAAAGAGATATTAAGTAAACGTAGGTACATAGGCCCTTTGATTCGCTGATTTTGCGGAGTCGGCTTGCGTGATCTTCAGGTTTTTCTTTGTTGTTTGACATTATGTTTATTAGTGATTTTTACTCGACTAAGGCGAAACCAAAAGTTTGTTATGTATGTTGCATGCATGCATGCATTTATGTTTGTGTGCGTGTGTGTATGTATATGAATGTATGCATGTATATATTCATGTATGTATGCATCTGTGTATGCATGTGTGTATGCATATAGGTATGTATTCAATTGTCAATTCAGTTATATCGTCGCCTTTTATTCCTACCCATGTAAACCTTATTGAAACAATCGTGTACATAAGCCCTTTGTAGGATTTACTATTTTTGCGGAGTCTGCTTGCGTGACCTGCAGTAGTTTTTATTTCTTGTATTGACAGCATGTTTATCACTATTTTTAGCCAAAATTCGGTTATGTATGTTGTATGCATGCATGCATACAGGTATATGTGCATTTGTGTATGCATATATGTATGCATGTGTGTATGCTTGTATGTATATATGTATGCATGTATGTATTCAATTGTAATTGTCTCGTTTATGATTTTTTTAGGTAGGTACTCGTATTTATAACCGATGTCTGGGTTTTTATAATTTTTTTACCAAAAATGCAGCAATGCAGATTTTTATTACTTTTAAAAATAATCTTTTAATAATTAACTATTTAAAGTGCTTTCCCTACGGTCATTCGAGTACATTCATTCTTTACACTATGTACGTACATTGTATGTGTAACGAAATGAAAAGGAAAAGTCGACTCTATTTCTTTATAAATTACTCTATAGTGGACTCGACCTCCACATTTTTGAAATTCTTATAAAACCGCAGATTAAATTCTTACACCGCGATCCTACACTGTGCGTGGTCAGATACTTGACTGCTTTTTCTCTCGGTATATTTTTTTATATCTGCGATCCAATATGACCTGTTTGTTAATCGTAATCGTCCTTTTGACAGATAACAACCCTGGCTGACGGCCGGCCGTGGAGCCCCTCGGACTACAAGCCTGAGACAGTGGAGAAGTCCGACTGGGTCCAGTCGCGAGACTTTTACTCGTCTGGAGATAACACCTTCCAGACCAGCGGCTCGGACAACAACATCAGCTACCAGTAAGTAGAATACTGTGCAGCCGTATTCAGTGTAAAGACTTCAGTCAAAGTAATAAGAGAAATGATGTGAGTGATCACCTATGAGGTCGCATGCTGCCAAGACGTGTCTTTTAAATATGGCGTCAATACATATATACATAATAATATGCTCACGCATGTTTCCCGATAGGGTAAATAGTGACTATTGATGTCCACTTGCAACGATCCTGATATTGTACTTTGGCCTCATACACGCTCGTCGGTTAGTGATTGACCGCACCTGACCTTTTGTACGTCAGTCAATTCATTTCGTACGTCCTTCTTTATTGACCTTTGCCGACCCTTCCATTCACGCTTTCGTTATATTGGGTCTTTACCTATGAAATTGGAGATTTTTTTTTCTCGTTAATCATATGCACCAATTCCTGCGATTTTCAAAGCTATATCCAAATTTGTTTTTTATTTGGAAAATGGAATATTATTTCAAGGTTTCACATGATTTTTTTTTTAAATTTCTGGGCTAAATCACATAATAAATAATTTTTTGTTTTTGTTTGACGTGTATGCTTATATACAATAAAGTGTTAAATAAATAAATAAATAAAAAAAATTTGAACAGAGCTCTTTTCATGTGCTTCCAATAAACATTTCTTAGATTCGCTGAAACTTTTATAAAGCGGTTACTTTTAAAAATTAACGCTGCCTATACTCAACTTAATGTTTACCGATAATACACCCAAAGTTTAGGTAAATTTGGATTTGCCGTTCCCCAAAACAAAAAAAACAAAAATGTTTGTATGGAGAAAACAGTCTTAATGAAATTCTTCACACAAAACGCCAATTTCATAGGTAAGGACCTAATATATTGCTTTCGTTCTTCTTCTTTCGAAAATCTGTCCCTTAGCTTAACACAAATCCCGGGTACACAATACACTTATGATAAAATATTTCACTTGTTCTTGCACGTTCATCAATGTTCTCCTTGGGTATAGCTGAAAATCAATGTTTAGCTTTTTGAGCAATCCCATACACCGAGATATTATGCTAGTGTGCTGCTAATCGATCCTATAATACGTTGCGTTGTATCGATCTATAATTGTTATTGTGGCAAACTCCTTGGTTTTTTATAATTTTCTTTTTTGTTTGACTTTTATATTTAACACCGCATAAGAAAGACAAAGCCAATGAACCCAATGACCGGAGATCTTCCACCGCAGCGGCTTGCTCACCACCGTCGCCCGTTTTCTTTCACTGGTTTGGACTACTTTGGTCCTATCAATGTAACTATTGGTCGAAGACAGGAGAAACGATATGTTGCTCTGTTCACATGTTTGACGTCCAGGGCTATTCATTTAGAGCTCGTCCATAACCTCTCTGCCGACTCGGCTATTATGAGCATACGCCGCTTTATAGCCCGAAGAGGAACGCCCGAAGCCATATACTCGGACAACGGGACGAACTTTGTTGGAGCCAATCGGATATTAACAGAGTTCCACCGGCCTCAAATCTTGGATTTTGCCGCCAATAGGGCAATTCAATGGCACTTCATTCCCCCCGCTGCACCTTTTTTTGGGGGTTGTTGGGAGAGACTGGTACGGAGTGTTAAGGTAGCATACGCCACTTTACGTGAAAGAGCGCCCAAGGAAGAAATTCTATGCTTATGTTATATCTATCTGTCATGTCTATCTTATCTAGCTATCTTATCTATCTAGCTTATCTATCCATCTATCTATCAACAGGGTTAGAGACTTTGGATATTGTGATGTAAAGATTCATATTCGATTGACGTATCTTAGACCCGTATCAATAAACCATTCTCAAGATTGAGAACAGTCTTTTGTGACCGGTCTCAAGTAAACGTGTTGAATAATAAAACTAACTTGAGACCTGAAACGCACGTGAATACTCAAGCAGTACTCAGTTGAGAGGTGCGCGTATTAATAACGAAACTCAAGACTATCATTCATTCGCCGATGAGGCGAATACTTGAGAAGTGATCTTAACTCAGTAAACCTCAAGATTGGTTTTTATATTAGCACGGAGCTTGAGATAGCGTCAACTGCTTAAGACGCATCTCGAGTGATACAGCCTCAAGACTTGTATTAGCTTGTATTATTATATAGACTTATAGCCGTGCCATTTACAGTAGCGAATACGGCAGCGGCCGGTACACCGGGTTCGGGAACACGAAGCAGTCGCAGTCGACGCCCATGTCGCCAATGCACAGCGGGAACGAGGTGGTCGACAACACGTTGGCCTCATTGGCATCGGTGAGCATTCGATATTTCTTTTCATAGGTATTTACACTTGAAACTTGTCCGTTTGTAACTGCGAGGCGTTCGTAGTTAGCAGTCTTTCTTTGGGAAGCTCAGGAAACTCAGAGGTTGCTCCTTTTAATGTACGATAAGTACTCAATTTTACTAATAGAAATCAAAGAAGGTTTATATCACATAAAAAGTATGTTTATACAACTTATTTAATTTATATAGAACATTCTTATTCCTATAACAGGAATGCCCTGTCTTTATCCAACAAGCGACGGTAACTTGTCCGCTCTGGGTGCGACAATGAACCAGCGCTGAGCTGTTATAAGCTCAGCGTAAAGCTGGGTCGTTTCCCTTTCGCTGCTGCGACACTTATCTGAGTGCTCTGTTATTTTATTAATTGTTAGTATTTGAGTCGTAGTGGCGAATAAACAGTTTCTTTCTATCTTTATTTTTGTTTAAGAATCATTTTGACAGTCGAACAGTTCCCTGCATTTTTATCGCAAAAGTAATTTATAACTAGCCTGCTCACAATTTACGTTTAATATTTGTCAAGGGCAAGGTCTGGCCTCTTTTTTTATGCACAATGAGTTAGCTCTTGACCATAATCACACCTGATGTTAAGTGTAGATGAAGCCGAAGGTCGAAGTGTACTGACCCGGACACCCCATCTTATTTGGGGGACTGGCTATCTTCTCTCTGACAACCGGAACACAACAATTCTATTAACATTGCTGTTTGGCGGTAAACTTTGAAAATGGTGGTAGCTAGCCAGGTGGACATTTAAAATGCCCTACGACCAACGAAACTGACAACTAAACATGTACTCCGCTGGGGATCGAACCCGTGACCTCCGAATCGTAAACCCTACGTTGATAACATTGAGCCACGGAGGCCGTCAACAGGAAGGACGGAAGATCAGCAGGAACCTTACCGCAGAAGCATACACGTTGCCATATGAAGGATTTATTGATTTTGGGCAGTCAGTTAAAATAAACTGGCAACTCGTTTCTTACGGTTAAATACTTAATTTATGTGATGTTTCCTACAATCTTAAAGTTTTTGATTTTTGGTAGAACGATAGAGTACACATCAGTAATAAAATAAAATGTTTTCTAATCATTCTGTAGCTTGCTTTAGGTATAGTGTAGGTATTTAGTTATAAAACCTACAATATTAAATTAAATTGACCACTGTGAACCGGGCGGCGAGCGGCGTGTGGTCGCCAGAGACGTCTTCAAAGATACCTCGGCACGTGTTTGTGTGTTGTGGCAGAGTACTTAGAGCGCGCGGCCATTAATGTCCAACTCACAAAATTTATATATCTCATTAACAAAGCCTTAACAGGGAAAAACTAGAATGTCAAGCTGTACTTTATTTAGATTCTGATATTTTAAAGCATTGCAAACAGTTTTGTGTTACTCAGGTAACCTACAATCGTTAAAACGATTATCGATGGCCACCGTGATCCGTTGTAATGATTATGGACAAAAAACTATTTGCAGTAGTTTTAAGACTTTTTACGACCATTTGGTGTAGTGGATGTGTAGTCACCCTGTCAGCGAAACCAACGGTTGCGGGACCGAATCCCGCGACGAGAAAATGTATGTGTGATGAATACGAACATTTATTCCCGAATCATGGATATATAAATATTTATGGATATTTATCCGTTATCTAATAGCCATAGTACAAGCTTGGTGATTGGTGTAAGTGTCCGAAATATTTATTTAACGGAATCGAAGTGAACTACAGTATGACATTCGTGTTTTTCCCTTGTAAGGCTTTGTGAGATATATCTTATTTATGTAAGTGCCAGTACCATTGATTTTCATTTCACAGGGTACAACCCTTGGCATATAAGCATATGCCCTATTATTATGACCAATACACATGATATAATGTATGCTGTTTGGTATCCGGCACGTAAATAGAACAGAAGCAGGCCGTCTTTTTCCCTTGTGGTCCCAAAAGTCGATTAAGGGTCTTTACACCATAAGTCGTCTATGGACTTGTGCGTTTCAACGGCGATGGGGTCACCTCATATCCACGTGTGCATTTCTATTTCGAAATGAGATCTGTGGATATTGTTTCAAGCATTAAAATTTATATGTTTGGAACACCCAACCGCTTATGGTTGGGACATCTGTGACGACCCCATTTGGGATAACATTTGCAATTACATTGGACATTTTTCAGTTTAGCTGCTGTGCGTTCTTTTTAAGCATCGTTATGCGCAACGCTTTTTTGCGCCTGACCTTATTCACACCTGGTGGTAAAGGAGCTGTAGGTAGAAGAGTGCTCACCCGACAACCCCAACGTCTTTGGGCGACTTCTTATCTTATCACAAACAGCCGGAACACTTGACTTGGCGGCAGCTACCCGGGCGGACATTTAAAAATGTCCTACCAGGAACCGAACGGAGAACTAAACATAAATGCGCGAAAGCAAATAAAGCCGCCACCTCCAATCTGTAAACCCTGAGTGTTTACATCGTGTCACGGATGTGGTAATGCCGTAATGGACATATTTGTGTGCAGGGGTGGTCAGTGTTCGCGTCCTCTGTGACGAAGGCGGCCCGCACGGCCACCGAGAGTGCGGTTCGTTACGGCGGCATCGCCACCCAGAAGGTCTCCGAGATGGCGTCCACTGTCACGGAGAAGGTAATTGTTTGTGACAACGAGTGGAGCGACATGTCGCTAATGGAGATGCATCTCACAAGGAAAATATTCCGTGAGCATTGTGACATCTCGAGCGATGAGGCATTTATTTATGGCCATATGTTGAATCATAGGCCTCATAAATGCAGTCCACAGTCACAGAGATGGAAGGATTTAATTGTGCGCAGTGGGTATAAGAATCGAGGTCAAGCCGCAAATATATAATTTATTTTTATGACACTTGTGTTCCTACGTGAACTTTTTGTATACGACGAGTCAACGCTTGGTCAAGTTAATTTGAAGCCGAAGAAGAATTTCAGAAGCCCCCTATTTATTTCGAGGACGCGTTCAGAACACTGATATTAACATTACTGGTTGACGTCACACCTAGATAGGTGATATCTAAGTGGTGACGGCAGCCATAGTATATCTACCGTGTCTGCTTACGCCGGAATACTCAAAAACGACTGAACTTTAGGGGCTCATTAAATATCATGCTACCACACTTACACTTTCATAGCATAAATCAGGTGAGATTGTGGCCAAACGCGAATCCAGTTTTTAATAAAAAAAAAAAAAAAAAAAAAAAAAAAAATTAAACGTAATGTCAACGTACTAACGTGCCGACTAACTCAGGAACGAGGATAATGTTTTTCGAGTGTGATATGTTACCTCCTGTAGCCTGAAATGACTGGATCGATTTTTAAGTGCAGGGCGTTGTTAAATACGTCTCGATCCCCAGTGCAGGAGCACGAGCAGGAACGAAAAATCCTTTTTATGGTAATAGATTCATCGTGATACATAGTACGCTGTTGGGCTTTTTGGTTTTCAAAACCGAATACTTGTATAGACGACCGATTGGTGTAGTGGATAGGGAGAACCTATCAGCGAAACCAAAGGTTGCGGTTTCGAATTCCGCGAGGGGTAAATGTTTGTGTGATGAACACGAACATTTATTCCCGAGTCATGGATGTTTATATAAATATTTATGTATGTTTATCCGTTATCTAGTAGCCATAGTACAAGCTTTGCTTAGTTTGGGACTAGATGATTGGTGTAAGTGTCCGAAATATTTATTATTATTATTTATTATAGTGCGAGATCAGTTGTCTACTTCTGCAATTTTTTTTATAAAACGAGTTAACGCTTACGTCAATTCCACCTGATATTAAATGACAATGAAACCCTGGTAGCGCGCAAAAACGGAATCTCCAAGTTTATTTAGGTGACTGGTTCTCTCTCTTCAATTTAAGAGCTATGCTCTTGTCGGTGGAGTAATGACCACGTCTCTCTACTTTCCGCCCTCGTTTTAACCTCTTGTTACGACACGACAATCACCTTTTCTTTCACTTGGTCAAAGTACTAGGTCTTCCTCTTCCTCTCTTTCCTTCAATCTTTCCCTCAATTATGTTCTTGAAAAAAATATCGTGTCGTATCAAGTGACCTATCATCTTTCCTCTTCGGTTCGTAACTGGTTATGTCACCTTATACGGCTAGCTGGTACACCAACTACTAACGCTTGGGTCAGACTTAGAGCCAGCTATACGGCTACTTCCGTTACACAAAATCTTACTTTCAATAAATTTGAAGATACTATGAAAACTTCATAAACATTCGACTATTCGCATGCCAGGCTATATCATAATTAATAATAAGACAAAGTGTTCCTTTCGTAATATAAAAACCTATTCTAAAAAAGAGCAACTCTCAGAGTTTCTTGCTTGTTCTTCTCAGGGGAAAATTGCCTTTTGAACAGGCGGTAGCTAAAAATTTTTTTCTGTCTACTCATTGTTTGCAAAATAATGTACTTTCCGATTTTGTCTTTAAAATTACCAGGTCACAAATCTCCTCCGTTTTATAAAACTTGTGTGGAATAAAGGAGTATAGCGTTTGTATTATTGTAGGTGAACAACCGCGGTGGGTGGAGCTCACTGGGTGGTACGAATGAGATGCGACGCGGCAGTAACTCGGGCCCTTACCAGTCCCAGAGCTATGGGGCAATGAAGAGCTCTACCTCGGAGCCATACTCGCAGTGGTAAGTTATCGTAACAGTCAGTGCCGTGCCTACGGTTTCAGATTGAAGCAAGCCCGAAAAATTTGATGAACTTCTTCTGTTCGTGTCGAGGCAAGTTTCAAATTTTATTGGACCAAAACTTAGCCACTCTCTGTGACGTTAAGGCGGTCGTCAAAGGTGCAACTGTCAGGACACGTGGGACAAGACAATACGTGATTCATTGTCTGTGGGGAGAGTCCGCAATCGCATCGGAGAAGCCCCACCTGCACAGATTATATTTGCTGCGGCCAACCTGAGTTCGAAGCCGATTTAAGGATTTCCATGTTGGCCATTGCAAATCGTGTCCAGGAGGAAGAGACTCCTTGAGCGGGAGGAACGACGCAAGAGAGGATTTTATGAGTCATTTGTGGTTTTTACACAGTTAATAAGGTTAAATACATCATGTTGCTACTTTTTTTAAATTTATATATTTAAAAGGAAATCAATTCGGTTCAAATCCCGCTAGGGGCATATGTTTGTATGATGAATATAGACATGTGTTCCCGAGTCATGGATGCTTTTCATTTATATATGTATTTAATTACAATAAAAAATGTTTTTGTGTAGTATATCAACCATCTGGTATCCACAACACAAGCCTATAGTTGCTTAATGTGGAACTAGATGGCGCTGTGTGTATGTCCAAGGATATTTATTTATTATTATTATTTAGCATTTCCAGGTCATATGCAATTGCCTGTGCTATAGATCGTCCTAAACTACATACATATTCCAAAGATTTCTAAAATTTGTAATTCCAAAGATTGATAAAAGTTTGAAGTAGATATCCAAATCGAGTATAAGGCATGCCGGGGCTTCTCGGTTTATATGAAGGTGCCGCCACTGGTAACAGTCCTAGTTGGCTGTCCAGGAAACCAATTTATCATCATATCAGCCACAGGACATCCACTGCTGGACGTAGGCTTAAAAAAAATCTTCCTGACAACTCTTTATTCCAAATAAATCCAAAATACAGCCTTATCGTTTGTTTGCTTGAACGCGCTTCACGATAAAATTACTGAACGGTATTTGATTAAGATCGCATTAGGTTGAATTAAAAATAAATACTTCAATGTACTTTTTTTTACTTTTTAAGTACAGTGACTGTAAAACATAAAAAAAAGTTTTTTTTTTTTTATTCAGTCCTCTCGGAGAAGGCAAAGGGATCTAAGCCCATACAGACATGTCTTACTTCTCTTATTTCTTCAGTTTAAAAGTCAGTTTCAGTCAAAACAAGTAATTCGTCGTATACTTCGCGTATACAGAGTATAGTCACGGTCAAGTCATTCTTCAGTAAAGTGGCAGAATGCTTTACTACTTTTTTCTTGTGGGAACCCGAAAGCTCCGTTTCCTTCACTTGTACACCATCACTAACTTTTGCTGCACAATATTCTGCCATTATTAAGATTCAAAAGTCAAAATGCACAAATTATAAGAATTATAAAGAAAAATGCAACTTCACTCGCCGAGATCCCGCCAAAAAGCCAGTGTAGTTTTTTTGTTGTAAAGTTGTCATTTTGCTCAGGCAAAGGGTATTGAGGTAATACGTACGTACCATTCAAAGCTAGTGCAAAAGATTGAGACACAATTGTTTTTTTTTTTTATTCAAGGCCTTATTTAATGCCTGATGTTTGTGATGTGGGTGTTGCCTTCTCCAGGAATGAGCAAACGCAGCCGTGGAAGGAGTCTGTGACGACACGGAACAACCTGGACACCCGCGACCTCTCCAAGGTGGGGGTGTCCAGCCCCCCACCGGACATCAAGAACATGACCATCCGGAAGATGGACGACGACGAGGACTCTTGGGATTGGCTCAACAACTAGATCTGATCGAGGTAGGGTGTGGGAAATTTTGTGACATGACAATCGTCTCCTTAAGACTCGAATCCTTTCTTCGATTGCTCAATTCGAGTTGGAATATGGTGAAAAATTATAGCTAATATCTTTTCGTCAGCGCTATTACTTACAAAACGATATGGGTTTGAATTTTTTCAAGATATTTCTACTAAAATAATTGTATGGAACCGTGTCACTGCTTCCTGTGGCACTCCCGGCTTTATGAATTAGGTAAATTGTACCTTTTGTATTATAAAAATCACTTCCGATGTTAAGTGAAGATGAGGCCGAAAGTGGAAGCTTAACCGCCTCCGTGGCTCAATGTAAACAACATTGGGTTTACGATTCGGAGGTCGCGGGTTCGATCCCCAGCGGGGTACATGTTTAAGTACTCGGTTTGGTTGGTGGTAGGGCATTTTAAATGTCCGCCTGGCTAGCTACCACCATCTTATCTAAATCTGCCGCCAAGCAGCAATGTTAATAGCACTGTTGTGTACCAGTTGTCAGCAGCTAGCCCCCCAAATGTGTTGGGGTTTCCGGGCCAGTACGCCGATAGGTGGAACCTTCGACCTCATCTTCTCTTAACATCAGGTGTGATTAAGGTCAAGTACCAACCCGTCGCGCAAAAAAAAAGTATTTACCCGGAAATCGCATCTTATTTGGGGGACTGGCTATCTCATCTCTGACAACCGAAACACAACAATATACATAAAGCTTCCCCTTTTTAACTGTCCTCAAGCGAAGATCTACAGTTAAAAAGGAACAACTTCATGTAATTTGTATATCGGCATCTTTTTCTAACTGTGCCTAAGCGCAGATCTACGCTTCCAATCCGTTTGAGAAAAAAATACAAAACGAAGATTTTTTTACTTTAGATTACTTAAGATTCTACGTTATAATGAAATGAATCATAGTTATTATTTTCTTTTCAGATTATATCATTCAAAACGGAGGCAAGCTGCATACTATGTTTCACGCGTTATGGTGTAATATTTATATATATATATCTCTGTATTATTATAATGGAATTGATTCATTTATACTCTGTGTGTAATGACGCGAGATTAGAGGTCATCGGCCTTTGTTAAGTCGGTTATGGACTCGGTATACGAAATATGAAACATTCTGGTAACAATAGCTTTGGGTTCAAAGTAATTCTTACAGACTGATTTTGTCGTGCGACTTTTTGCTAATTAGTGAAGGAATCGGTTCGAGTTCTGAAAAACATCATCTATTATCAAAAGATCACCTCTTAAAAAATACAGACTGCAGTTCCTAAGTTGCTTTCTACAGTCAGCACTATACAGCGCTCCGATTGGTTCATATTGGCGTTTGACAGCAACCATCGGCGATTCCCTTCAAGTCGCAAGTTACAAAATCAGTCGGATTGTCAAATGTTCACAGGTCAATGCCATTTAATGTCACGCCACTTGACATGGAGTATAATAGCCACAACGCCATAAGTTCCGCGGCAAATATATCGTAGGTGTAAGACGAGTTCATGTATAATGTAAAAACTGTCAATGTATATCGCACATCGCCACGAACGATCCTCGCCTCGAGGGTACAGTTGATGGATGGTCAAGCGTCACACTGATTTATAAGTCATTTCATTATGATGGAGTTGGATACACGTAACTTTAAGAAGCACTCGCTGTTCGTTTTTCTTGGCAGCGTATTTTGTATGACAGTAATTTCTATGTGAATGCTTCGAAAGGTACGTTAACACTACGTTACGCTTGACTTGCTTTCGGCCGTACCACATGCATCTTTTACACTCCTCACCCTTTGATATCGATGGAATCATGCGCAGACATTGTACAGATTTTTGTACGTTTGAAAATAGGTTTTTTTTTTAGCTTTGTTTTTAGTGATAAAGCAATTAACACACGGACGAATGCGCCTCGTTTTTTACACGAGTGATCGCGTGCTCTACTATTTTCACAAAACCGGTGTGTTTTGAAAATAAAAATATCTTCCAAATTACTCTTAATCAATTAGATATCTTTTTTCAGATCATGTGTGTATTCAATAAGTTTAGACGAAATTTGAACAATTCGCAAATTAAATAATTAACTGTCTCCAGCCTTATTTTCACCAAGAACCGGACACAACATGACTTAGCGATCTGGTCAACCTAGCACAAATTTCATTCCATCCATTATTGTCTACCCCCAGAAACCCTTTGGATTTTTCCTGATTTATTGTGTGCCATCTGACATATCTAATTTATATAAGTGGAAAAAGAAGTAGATGCAATGCTAAGTATTTACCCTGTTCTACTACAATAGAACACACGTGCGCTCTAGTATTAAATATACAGTCTGTATAATGTCTTAACTTTAACTCATCGATATGTAAGGAGAGAGGTTGGGTGAGTTTGTAGACTGTGGCTGCAGCTTGGCGATGCAAGAGCCTTTCGAGTCCCATTGGGCGTATTAAGTAACTTAACGATTGCGTTTTGACGTGTCATTGATTGGCAATGAAGTTGCGTGATAGACCCACTGGTCCGATCCAATTTGCTAACATTGCAACAATGCTTTTGGGTGCTCTGCTTTGGACCATTAATTGATGTTATCTGGTTAATAGGGTAATTCCATTATGTACAGCTTTTTATTCAATCGGTTAATCTGATACATTAAAGACATAACTAATTCACCGCCCGCGACTTTACCGACTTCCTGAATGAAAAGTAGCATGTTTATTTTCCGGATCCCAGGGTCTGTGTGCCAAATTTTAACATGATCGGTTCAGTGAAACTGCCATAAACGTGAAAGCCGGACAGACGAACTTTCGCATTTGTATAATTATAGTGTGTTTCCTAAATGCATGCATAAACATGTATATGTACGGTATAATGTGAGGTTAATAGTCTATGATCACAGATGTATAAATTATCCAGTCTCCATACGAGAGTATTAGCTATGTTTCGGCTTTGACGTAACAGGAAATGTCTGGTTTATCAGATTATGAATTTAACAATACCTTATCTATTGCCTCGTATTTTGTTTGGGAACAAGCAATACCATCTAATATTATCAATGCGACAGGCTGTGAGTGTATATGTATATACTTCTACACGCCTAAACAGCTGAACAGATTGAATTAATTTGGTTGGTCAACAGATTAGGATCTGGCTTAAGATATAGACAACTTTTTATCCCGGTAAAGTGATTGGGTCCTGTAGGATAGGTATTATTAGTGGGATTGCTTTTGAGTTATAAGAGTGACGCATTTGGTAGAACGTATTCGACGCTGGCGAGGTCGAGGCCAAACTGGGATAGGCGTCGAAATTTGCATAACATTTGCTCTATTTGATGTTTTCTGACGTCCCTCGGCTCTTGTAATCGATATTAATTACATATTTATTTTGCAGTTTCACTATTCTTAAAAGTTGAAATGATTGGAGCAAAGTTGTCTAAACATTTGAAGCTGATTGAGCAAAAAACTGAAACGTATCTACTAATATGATACCAGATAACTGACGTTGTCCACCGTTGTTATTACATAACACTACGCGTATAATAGGAAACAATGATAATAAATGAAACGCTAAGCCTAATGTATATTCAATATTATATATTTTTTCAATGAAATTTATAAAGCGACACATCATTACATGATATGTCAAGTAACATAGTGCAAAACTTTGCCTAAGATCACATAATATATTCATTACATGTCCATCAAATTTCGTTGAATTTCGTTATTGTATCTGAAACATTAATCTTGCAGATATTAAATCGATGTTCTGACCACTTTGAATCTGTTATGTCTCCTTTAGGTACAGTGCTGAAATTAATGCGTCATCGAAGCTGGATGTCGCTCGTACTTCCACAAAAATGCAATGTTATAATACCTTTAGGTACAGTGCCGAAATTAATTAATAGTGAAATAAGAGCGAGATTCAGCTTCAATGACGCATTAATTTCGGCACTGTACCTAGCGCTCGCTTTGAACCTTTTATGTTACCTTTAGGTACAGTGTCGAAATTAACTTGTCACCGAAGCTGAATGTCGTTTGTTTTGAAATTGAATTGACAGTTCTGATATATCTCGATACTTTTTTAAGAATTTAAATTTATTCATCTATATTCAGTGTCTGTTAAAAGTTCAGTAATATTTCTTATTTTAACGAGAATCGCACGGACACTGAACGTTTCCATTCTATATTCTAACATACCTAGTATTAAGACACCATTAAAATTAATGGAGTTATCGACTGATGCAACGGTTGACACTGTGTAAAAAGTTGTTTTGACCTTTTACATACATACTATTTTAACATTAATTAGACCGGTCATAGACTTTAGGGTTAATCCAATCAGATCAACTGGATGTTATGTTTCGCCAAAGAATTCTATGTAAACTGGGGACGTTGTAAGAACCTTCAAATCATACTATGAGGATTCAATATTTATAGACAATCGAGACATGCTGTATAAGACACGTCTTTACCTCAGTTTATAACAGACGTCGTTGGTTTTCACTAGTTCGACGAAAAGTTCGACCATTTTATCCGGTTGATCCAGCTAAATGTAGTTTAGTATTTATTTTCTGCCAAGGAATTTGATAACGGAGCGGCGTCGATCTGTGTACGGTTTGATACTGCAGACTGACGTAGCGTTTACACTCCGAGAATATAACGTTCGACTTGATCGTAACTGAAGCTCAATTTGACGCGACCGTCGAACTATAAGGCATAGTTTGCATTTAATATTTCCATTTCTATTTTGCGATTGCGAATTTTGCGAGTGATTGAATTTAATAATGTCACCGTCGTGTAACTATTTCGTTTACAACTATTGATTATTGCGTGTAAGTTTCCGAATAGAAATCTGTCCATCGTTCTGAAAGTGCAAATCTTGAGCTGCTTTAAATACATGTATATTGTAATGTGTAGGTAATTTTAATTAGGTATACAAAAATATATTTTATCATATAAATTGCTAGAAGAAATTAATTAAGGGACCTTGTCCTCTAATTCGCGATCTTGTCATATTTATGTAAAATCTTGTATAGAGATATTGTAGCCTAGTGTACTGGGCCCGACTTCGCATCTGTTTTTAATTTGACAACCTTTGAAGATTTGTTATTATTTCTCTAGGGTACAATACTTGGTATTTATTGAAACATTTTTTTGTTAGCTCTTATCCGTATTTAATAGTTTTGTTATGTATCACCCCTATCGCTTATTTAGCTGTGAAATTGGGGTAATACGGTACACAACCAGACGTGATTTGGGATGCATGGCACACTAACCGCTGTCAATTAATAATAAAAAAAATCAATTACAAAAAGCCTTATAGGTCATACGATAGACAATAAAGCGGCATCGACCGCCTGGCGACGTCCCGATTTCTGTACTTTGGGAAAAAAAATTCGACAGAAAAAATTGGCAATACAACCGATTTCAGTAAGGATCCGATATCTATGGAGTGCATCATCAAATCTTAACTAAATTGATATGCTATCAAATAAAAAAACAATCATCCAAATCGATTTACAATTGACGAAAATATGCGTGTATACATCCTCCTCTTTTTTGGGTGTCGCTTTAAAAATTGGCTCCATCAAAATATAGAAAATTATGTAATGTTTTACTGGCTCATTTGTCTTTTGTATTTTCAATAGTTAATTTCTTTTATATATTCCATAGAAGACTGAAATTTGTCTTGGAAATTACAGAAATCCGAAGGTTGCCAGCCAATAGGGTTTGCATCGAAACCATCGTGAAATACATAAATCAATGCTAATCACAGTATTAATAGATAATTGAAAACGCCAAATACTGGCACAACAACCGACTTCAAAATAGTTGCGTGCATTGTCACAACTTCAAAATATGTGGGACCACTCTGACTGTATACCTTATCCAAGAAAAAATTATAGCGGATGCTTACAAATGTCGGAGACGTAGCATACGTTAATAGACAGTCACGTGGGAGGACTCATTGCTCTAAGGTTTCCGTATCACCAATGACATACTTTTAAACTGCATTTTGTCAAACAGGAGGCCAGGTCATCTGGTAATGTTGGTTTTCATGATTATTTACTGTGGGTAATAATACATGTACTTGATCTGCCGATACCTTTTTCTTATTTCAACGCAATATACATGATATCATTGGTTGAATGTCAATTTAAATCTATTGGAAATAAAAATAGGGCTTAACCATTCCTCTGTCGGTCAGTATATCCAGCTACTACCGCTTCGAAAAGGGAAATCATATGTGGGAAAAGAATCTTTTCATTACTCTTTTTTTAAACAATAGCTTTACCTTCTACCGTTACGGAATCCTAAGAGTACGCGTTGAATTGACAACTTTCTCCAATTTGAAGTCGGTTAGAGATAAGTAGAAACTATATTGCCATATAGGCGTTTTTAGGCGTGGTTCCACTGACACCAATGTACCAGATCAATTATGGTAGCTACAGGCATTAGAGATTCAATTAAAAAAAGCATTTTCTGTCTTCTTTAAGTCTGTCCAGCTTGGCCATAAAAAGTAGAATAATAATGAGGACGCTGTCTGCACCTTGAGAGTTCATTCCATCCAGTGGCGCCCTCATTGGATTTTTTTTTAATACAGAAAAAACAAAGAAATGTCTTGACTTGCATTCGCGAAGCCTAAATGCTTATTATAAATATATCTTCAATTTCAAATTATCAATAAAAGCGGCCACTTTTTTTGGGAATTTGGGAAATAACCGTCAAAGCTATTTAGGTATTAGTTATAATTAGGTTTTAGGTCAGAGCGATTTTTTGCTTATTTATTGTATTTAAAAACAAATCTTAATTTATCCAAAGAGGGCGCCACTGGTCGGAATAAGCCCTCTTAACTGGCAACACGGGAGCTCTACAGTCTACCACAATTACTATATTCAGTGTTACCATGAAATATAAATATAATTCCTTTATTTTTTTTATTAAACGACCTGTTTGGTGTAGTAGTTAAAAATTCTGACTGCTATACCAAAAGGTCGCGGGTTCGAATCCCGCTAGGGGCATATGTTTGTATGATGAATACAGACATGTGTTTCCCGAGTTATGGTATTTATTTACAAAAAAAAAATGTATTTGTGTAGTTTATCAACCATCTGGTATCCATAATACAAGCCTAGTTGCTTAGTGTGGAACTAGATGGCGCTGTGTGTATGTGCAAATATATTTATTTATTTATTATTTTCCGTTTTCTATTCTTTTTGGCCAAGCAGTAGATCGAAAATAGATCTTTAGAACGTTCAGAATGGGGTGTACGCATCCGAGTTGCGAGCTATCTGTGTTAGTGTATACCATTCTGTATACCGCGTATACGGACTCTCAGGTTACTCCTATTGGCTGTTGTTCTCGCTTCAGTGGGACCTGAGCCTTATCGTGTGATCGAGCATTTACGTGTTTTACTATTCCATGCTAAAGTTAAGTTAAAGTAGCGGCCTAGCTTTAAGACTCTGGCAGACTCGACCAACGGCGACTGAAGTCCAGACAGCACGTCATGCGGCCTTAACAGGATCTGTTTAACTACTTTGAGTTAATGTTACGTGTGACTTGCTGTCGCCTGTGTCATACATTTTTTCGTGCATATATTATGTGCAATCTATTATCTCTCTCTCTGAGACAAATGAGATGCAAACTTAGGCCCGTATTAATAAACCGTTCTCAAGATTGACATGGCCTCAAGTTGACTCTTGAGGATCTGCTGCATATTAAAACAGCATCTGACTGAGACGCGATCTCAATTTCAAGAACGATTTATTAATACGGGCCTTAGTATCCTTCGGTTGATAGATGGCGGCCATCTCGTTTCCACAAACGTATCACTCATGTTGCTTAATTGTGCATCATTCAAATGTGAATCTTTGTCCAACAAAGAACACGTATCAAAACACTCGCTGCTGTCACGTAAAGTAGATTTAAACAACCACAATTCAGTACAAAAGCCGCTGTTAATCGAGTCTGTCTGTGAGTGGCATTAGTTAATTGTCACGTGATTGTTACATTTCATAATATACCACGGACTATACTAAGATGATCTGTCTACAGCGACTGTGCAATGCGATTTCGATTGTGCAATGGCGTCACGAAGGGCGTGGCCTATTGCTCACAGACGTCACAAGCTGGTCCCTGCACATTCTGCTCGTTATTTTTTTTTTTTTTTCACAAATCTGTGTCATTAGTCCGATGCATTTCGATATGTTAGCATTGTAATGCCACTGATTTCGTTTCATTTCACACATATATATTTTTTTTTTTCAATTACTTCTAGTTGTGTTCATTTAGCGAGCAGTATTGGAACTAAGAAGTATGTATGCGACTTATTTGCTAGTCACCGTTGATGGTGCATTAGGCCCCGCCCCAATCTCCCATTATAGGAAAAATTTGTCTCCTCTGTATATGGTCCGTGGTGTATACCTATCCACTGAGAACTCTTCAATAACAAATGTTATATTATAGTGTTAAATAGTGCAACCATGAACTTATAAATCCAAACTGGATATGATTGTGATGTTGATAGATGGTCAAATGTTTATAAATATATATAATATATTGTTGTTAGACAACATAAACTAATTGTACCTGTAGTCGGCTCCAAAGGGGCGTCTGAACGTTATACTTTTATGTCTCCGTGAAACGTAACACGTAACGTAAGACTCGTGATACGTTTCTCACGTATTAATTATATTTAGTAACAATCTATGGTAAATTCTTAAATGGAAACATACAGAGTGAAGTTTTCAAGTGTGCGTGGAACGCCAAATTCGACACTATGAAGAATAACGAAAAATACTCTAAAGGACTCTCGGGCCCGATTTTGATGAAAACTAAAACTGCATCATTGGATTTTTAAAAATCAATATTCCTAGCCAGGTTTCGAAGCCGTTTATTTTGATAAAATAAATTTCACGCCCACTTGAAAAAAAAACAGCCTGTATATTTGTACGTTTTATTACGTTTCTTTGGAGTCAACTGTACAGTCGGCGTCGTAGTTTCACACAGGCTGTTGCTACCATTAGTAGCCCTGTGTGACTAATGATGGAAACGACTGTACCTATTATATTTTGTACGAAATTAAACGTTAGTCAAAATTATATGTATACTGTGAAAAAGCTCAAGTTAGTAAAATTACGTGACTTTTAACCATTTTATATGTCTGTATTCACAAGCGATATATTTTAATTAATTATTTATTAGTAATACATTCAGAAGTACGGACACCGAATACATTATGGCTATATTTGATAGAGCAAACTCATATGAAAGTGGCAGAACTGTGCCAGGGCTGTGTTCTGAGTTACGGTATCATCTCTCACTGCGAACCTATTCAAATGGCATATAACTTGCTGACGATACCGGCGATAATTAGGGGCTCAAATGCGTACCATCCATCCCTTCCGGCGTCAATCATTCCTGAATCCTACAACCTTGGCATCTTCAAGAGCAGGGTGAATAATCATCTATTGGAATCGCGTGCTTCATCTTCGACCATATCGTCACTTTCCATCAGGTGAGATTGTGCTCAAATGCGTATCAAGTTAATCATTTTAAAAAAATCCACCTTGGGGCGGAATTATTTGGAAAATTACCATCATATTTTTAACTAATTATCTGTAATATACTACATTTCTCGCTATAGCATAAACTTTTCAATTTGATTACAACGATATATTTTTTATTTATTTTTTCTGATTTGTCACTCTCTGAATTTCTTTGCTCCATCCATAGCACGACTATGCTCACTAGCAGGATTCTTAATGTTTCTAACCCTGCTGATTTGCAAGTGTCGGAATTGTTGGCGGCGGAGTCAGCTTAGTGTGTCTCAAATCCAAATGCCAGCGAGCCAATGGGAAAGGGTAGGCAGAGTGCTTGGAATGTAATTATCTATTAAATCTCAGTATTCCGCACTATTGCAGCAATGCCAAAACTCATCGGAAATTGCAAGATTGTTGGCAGTCTCCGAAAAGGAATCCGGGTACTTGTTACATGCGCTCCCTTCGGACAATTTAGGGACGGTATTAGACCCCAGCTCTCTGCGTATTGCTGTTTGCCTTAGGCTTGGGGTCAAAGAATGCAGAATACATCATTGCGTTTGCGGCCAGCTGGTAGACGACCTTGGACGTCATGGGCTATCGTGTACCAGAAGTGCAGGTCGTCTTTACAGACACTTTTCATTGAACTACCTTATCCATCGGTCCCTTACTTCTGCCTCAGTGCCGTGGACACTCGAACCATCAGGCATGTCGACATCCGATGGCAAGAGACTTGACGGATGCACTCTGGTTCCCTGGCGATCTGGCCGCACACTGACCTGGGACGCCACTTGTGTAGATACTTTGGCCCCATCTTATGTACAGAGCTCAGCCCGCAAGGCCGGTGCCG
Organism: Oegoconia quadripuncta; assembly: GCA_949316235.1. Lineage (NCBI taxonomy): Eukaryota > Metazoa > Arthropoda > Insecta > Lepidoptera > Autostichidae > Oegoconia > Oegoconia quadripuncta. The sequence continues at coordinate 4,177,622 of OX438742.1, read as the reverse complement.
CCGCCGACCTCGCCCCGAGAGTACAGTGCCGCAAATACGCGTTTTTAACTATTAATTACGAGTTTGCGGCACTTGCCTTCTAAACACTGGGCCCGTGGTCGTCCGACACTAAAAAATTCATAACAGAGGTGTCGGATTTGCTAATCCAAGCGTCAGGTGACGTCAGGGTGGGCGCCTTCTTTACACAAAGACGCGGCTAGCGTGCTGGGGACAATGCCGCAGGTAGGAGAGCTCGAGGCGATACACTTTTTATAGTTATGTAAATATTATATATCACACGAATGTATATATATTTAGCGTATATTTGTATTAATAATAGTATTAATATAAATTATTTTGATACGCCATGGTTATGTAACAAATTCACGATACAGTGCAAAAATCCTTTATTAGTGTTAATGAAACTATTGCTCAAGGTAACTTACGATAGATAATTGCACTTCAGTTCACACTTTTTTTGGTAAGCATTAAGTAGCATAGCATGACATCAATTTACATTTGGAACGCGGCGATTTACAATACAATACAAATACTATTTATTGCACAAAATAATTTACAATAATTTTGATGATAACAATAGAACACAATTAGGCAGTCTTATCATTAAAAGCGATGTCTTCCAGACAACCAACGACTATGGGAAATTATAGATCGAAAAACAGGATTTGCACACTTTACGTCACGACATTTCTCGCAAATTAGCGTTTGAGATTTCCAAACATAAAACATCCAAATCTATAGATATTTTTTGGTGTAATGTCCCTTAGTAGCCTTTTACGACATCTACGGGAGGAGACGGGTTGGTTGTATTCTTTTTATGTGCCAAAACCATACAGCACAACGGGGTGATTTGATGTAATGTAGTGCTTTTAACGTGACCGGGGGTGGGTTCCATGTCGTTCACCGCTTTTATATATTGGGTCTTTACCTATGAATTTGGAGCTTTTTTTCTTCGTTAATCATATGTACTAATTCCTGCGATTTTCAAAGCTATATCCAAATTTGTTTTTTATTTGGAAAATGGAATATTATTACAAGGTTAAAGGCGAAATCGCATAATAAAAAAAATTTGAACAGATCTCTTTTCATGTGCTTCCCATAATCATTTCCTAGATTCGCTGAAACTTTTATAAAGCGGTTACTTTTAAAAATTAACGCTGCCTATACTTAACTTAATGTTATCCGATAATACACACAAAGTTTAGCTAGATTTGGATTTGCCGTTCCCAAAAAAAAAAAAACAAAAATGTTTGTATGGAGAAAACAGTCTTAATGAAATTCTTCGTACAAAACGTCAATTTCATAGGTAAGGACCTAATATTATCACGAGATAATGTCATTTGAATGGAAATAAGAGATCATGGTAGCCATGCTGTTGTGTTCGTACTTCGTTGTAGTCTCTTGCGCTTGTGACTTGCAACCATCGTACAAGCAGCCTCATTTACGTGTCATGTTTAAAGCTTTAGTGAACAAATGGTAGCTGCTGGTTTGCCCAGCAGCAGTGGGTGTCGGACTGATGGTTAGGAAACGAATTATGTCTTATGAATGCGGTCCGATGTTTAGGTTACTAGCATAAATTATATATTTATAACGAGTCGTCGAGATGTCGTGGGATTGTTCCGCGCCTGCGCGAATCCGTTTTGTATTTGTGTTAAGGCCTATTCAGATGTGAGCGTTGGATGGAAACAAACAGAAATATGTCGAATAGAGCTTGTGGCGAACTGTGTATTTATAAACTACGTATCGTGCGTGACGCATGGTATACGTAACATTTTTTTTAAATTAATTCTAATACAGAAGGGATTTTACTAGTAAGAAAATGTCACCCTCATTGTACTGTCAATATAATTACCGATTTTGTAGTCTTCCTTCGCAACTACAGACATTTGAAATTTAACTTTATGTATTAGAGAATATAAATTCATACGAACACGAAGGTTGATTCTGCATTTGATCGCACAGGTGCGGAAGGTCCTTTAGGCGTCACATAGCAACGATTTGAAAGAATAATATATCATCTGAATTTATCATTATTATATTAGATAGATAGAAACGATGCTCGGTTCTTCAATGCCATTTTGCTAAACTACTTACCTAATTTGGTCTATGTAACTGTCTAATTTTCTGTGAGACAGCATCGTCGTCAACGGTTACAGCTCCCATATTAAATCAATTAATGCAAGCGTACCGCAAGGCTGCCTGTTGTCGCCTACGCTATTAATCATGCATATTTACGTTATTTTTTAAATTATTTTGATGCTATTTACTTGTTTAGAGTGGTGTTGGATGATCGGGCCTATTATAATAAAATAAGTGAACTGGAGCTATTTCGGTTTCGTTCTCGCTTATAGTTTTTGAAGTGCAATTGTTTTGTATTTAAATTCACATTGGCGATAGTACGCTAGCGAAGCAAGTGTTTTAATGCCACAATATAGATGACGATTGACCTGAATACCTTCCACCATTACGCGTGATGTTGATAGATGTGACAATTGTATCATGTGTCGCATAAAAATTTTCTAAGGTATTCGTAATTCTGATCGCAAAGACAACCGCTTTAAAACTGAAGTAACTCCAGTTATGTATAAGTGTTTATAAGATATTTGAGAATGTAAACTCACCGTCGGTTTTCAAGTGACATGAGGGTAACAGAAGATTATTGAATTTACATAGTATTGTGTCGAAAATGAGCCCAGCACTGAGTTCCAATATTTGCTATAGTTGCTGACACACACGTGTCGTGGAAGTCTAAGCAAAGTGGGGACGCTTAAGTAATTTGGGATTATTCAGACAATCCCCTCATGTCACTCCACGAAGAGGGCAATTAGTAAGGGTTCAGGAATAAAACGATGATTGTCCATTTTGTAACATTTAGGGATCATTGACACTCAGTTTGATCCCAAAGGGAACTGTCTTGTTTTGTGGATATTGAGTCGTTTGTGGGTTCGAACCCCACTAGGGGTAAGCACGAGAAGAATCTTCGACCCAATTAGCAATAGAAACAAATGTATAAATGAAAATAGAAATTTAGTTAAATCCAATCAAAAAGACTTGAAAATGAGGTAAACGCTCATACCACAAAGTGCTTAACAATGTCGTTACACAATTGTCAAGGGGTCACAGTTGTCATACAATAAAACATGAAGACTGACGAGCGCCATACTAGAAATCGTAGTTCGGAAGTTCTCAAAATCCATTAGAACTAGATATAAATAAATAAAAGGTACTTATTACCGTACAAGCATACATGAGAATCAGGTACCACAGTATTGTGGTGAATGGATAGTGTTGCTGGGATTCAGTCCCCCCAGCAGAGTAGTTGCTGCCACCAATTTCCTATCGCTATCAACGGCGCTGACCCATAGCCAGCAAAGACAAATAATTTTCTATATAAAACTAGGTATTTATTGAAATCAATAGTAATTTTAATCTGTTTATACATAAGAATCAGCGTCTTCTAGCTTTAATGGATTTTGAGTTCTTTCGCGATACGGTTTATTGTCAGTCCTCTTGCTTTCTTTGTCCACGTTATTACTTAGTTCTGCCGTCAAGTATCAATGCCTCCATTGTATTCCGGTGATTAGGATAATAATGCCAGTGAAATTACAGGTCTTTTCTCTTGGCCTCTGTCATAACGAATTTGAGATTTGACTGAGGCCAAGAGAAAAGACCTGTAATTTCACTGGCATTCTGGCATTTCAATTGAAAGGTACCTCATTTATACCAGCTGTTGCACATCTGTCATACCGTGACACGGAAAACATATTTAGGGATAATTAAATTTGCTCAAATCACGTTACATTTTTGCTAATACTTTTAAATTACTAATACAAGAATTTTCAGCTGTTTTTGACCAAGTTGTAATATATTTCATGAATTTTCCATCCAATAACAAAAATTGGGGGGAAATGGCCAATAATTGTTTCACCCCTGGACCCTTCAACGTTTTATTTTAAATAGCATTCTATTGTTACACTTTTATTTTCTAATATGAATTATTATAAGATCAATACATTGTATTTTTCATGTACAAAATGTTATTTTAGTTACGTTTATAATGAATACGTATTTTTAAATTATGGCTTATTTTTAAATATGTGAAATAATCCGACAAAGTATTTATGTATATTAGTGGCAAAAGTTTATATAAAAAAAAAATATTATTGTCGTTATTATAGGAGGGATAAGATATTGAAATCCGACCTAAGAAAGCATTCTAATATTTTATCATAAATGTTTTATTTAATGTATAACTAAATAAATTAAATTAGTTTGCGTAATTGTTTAATTTGCATTTTATCCGACTGCTCTTAAACGGTGAAGGAAAACGTCGTGAGGAAACCTGCATGCCTTAAATTAGAAATAAAAATTCAAAGCCATGTGATCCAACCCGCATTGGGCCAACGTGGCAGACTATGGCCCATGCTATCATTATACGAGGGAAGGCCTATATCCCTGCAGTGGGATGTTTACGGGCCGATGTTGATGAATTGTTTAATTTCGACAATATTGTGGTCAAGCGACTGTGAAAATGCGACCTCTAATTTATATACCTATCGTGAATTTTCATTGGTTTTACGCGAACTAAGTAGTTGTCATTCTGACCAAATTACAAAAAAAGCTGTTCCGTCCTGTTTTTTCTGTTTTTATTGAATTATTTTTAACCGACTTCCAAAAAGGAGGTTCTTAATTCGGCCGTCTGTTTTATTTTTTTTTGACACGAATGGTCGTAGGTGCAAAAGCTAGTCTTATTTACAACTGAACAAACGAGAAAAAAAGTTTCACTAGTCCAGTTAACTGAACTAGTGGGAATAGAGGGTATTAATGAATAGCTCTTCAGATTGAGATCGCGTCTCAGTCTCAATACTACTTTCTTTGATACTGTTTTAATATGCAACATATTTTCAAGCGTCAACTTAAGGTCATCTCAACTTGAGAACGGTATATTAATAAAAAAAAATATCCTTTGACATGTACAGTCAGCGCCATCTAGTTCCACCCTAAGCAACTAGGGTTGTGTTATGGATACCAAATGGTTGATACACTACACATATACATTCAGGTACTCGTGTCCGTATTCATCATACAAGCATATGCCCCTAGCGGGATTCGAACCCGCGACCTTTTGGTATAGCAACAGAGTTTCTAACCACTACACCAATATCGTAAACATCAATGGTTGAACCGCTAAAAACTGGAAAAGCAACAGACTTCACTAAGCCTACAAATTGCATCATCAAATCTTCACCAAATTTAGGTAGGTATATGAGTCCACCCTGGCGGTAGATCTACCCTTTCAAACAAAAAATAATTATCAAAATAAGATTAGAATTGACGAAGATATCGCGTAACATACAAAATAACATGTAGTTTAAAAAACTAAAAAAAACACGCTTCATTTCCATCATCTATCTCCTCGCTCGTCAGGCATTGTCGACACAAAGTGTGATAATGTTGGACTCGTCAAAACGAATCATATTTTTTTTTTTATTAAAAACTGGTTTCGCGTTTGGCCACAATCTCACCTGATGGAAAGTGACGATGTAGCCGAAGATGTATCACGCGCACCCAGTAAATGCCTATTCACTCTAGACTTGAAGATCCCAAGGTTGTAAGTGTCGGGAAAAACCGACGCGGGCAGTGAGTACCATACCTTAGCAGTCCGCATTATAAATGACGAAGCAAAGAGCTTAGTGCGGATGTTCGGTATGTTGACAACATATGGATGGAACCCCCCCCCGCGCCTGGTTGTCCGAAGATGGAAAGGGGACGGTGGAATAAGATCATGCAATTCCATCGCACACTCCCCGAAATGTATCCTGTAAAACACTGAAAGGCAAGCGACCCTACGGCGGTGTTCAAGGCTTTGCAATTTGCCGGTGACCGTTGAGTCATCGCCTATGAGTCTTATGGCGCCCAATATATGGCGCTTATATGAGCCCAAACTCGAGGGGTCACTGAAGAGTTTCACGATCCACCTGGCTCCATCATTAGGTCAGCTCCAAGATACCAAATTTAGTATTGTCATCAGAATTACATATACATGCGAAGCTTCATTTCGATACGACAATTAGAAGTAAGGTTAAATTTGACTTTCAAGGTTTGATTACATTGTTATTTACAAATGACGCTAATAAAAGCGTGTACCTACGTAAAAGTAAAATACAGGCGAATTGGGAACTTCCTCACATTTTTTAAACTCCGTTAAAATGCAGCACGCTGTCTCTTGAACGATATCCTTCCATTCGATGACTGCCTTATTAATTTTCTTTGCTTATTGGCGTTGACTCAGTTGAACATTGGAAGCTAAAACATGGAATACCCTTCAAGCAGGCGTCAGTTTTCCGAAATCTACAATCTTGGGACATTCACGGGAAGGTGAATAGGCATTTACTGAGATTGCGTGTTTCATCTTCAACCATTATCGTCACTTTCACGTGACAGGTGAGGTTGTGACAAAACATACAGAGTGGGAAACTTCTTTTCCTACTTACACACCCTATTCCTTTCTTTAATTAGTCTGGGGTCCAAGGTAGCAATAGAATCACGTAGGGCACCGTCTACCTTCAGTAGGCGCCGTGTCGAGTACCACTGTTGATCCTGGCTTACGGGAGTTACAGTGGGAGGAGTGTGGAGGCGGGATCTGTAACAAAACATACGTACGACCATTCCAGTACAAAATTCTAATTACTGATTTACAAACGCTTTATTCAGATTAAACGACTTGTATTGCAATTAAATATGTGTTATATCTGTGACACTCGCTGCTGGGACGAGCACATAAAAAGCGTATCCGCAAACAAAACGAGAATGCAAACTGTTTACATTCAGACATACAAAACGCGATAATGAGAGATCACATATTTTAAATAAACAACTAAGTACCCACCGCACATCATGCATGGGTTAACCTATACGTATGTATACATATACGTTATGAACGCGACCGCACGTCGAAACAGAGCCAGTGCGCACTTGTGATTTTTAATCTTGCGATATTTTGATCGTTCTGGGATTCGACATAACTATCTGTCGACAAAAATCTGACTCTTACAGTAGTTCCTGTTGCGTTGACACTCCCGGTGGCGTTGCGCGGAATTCTGCTTCTCGTCTGATTGACTATACGAGCTATTTTAGTTTCCATTCGCAATGGTTTGCCATTATTACCACCTTACTTACGAGGTGCACCTACCATTGGGTAATTAAATACGTATATCCTCTTACATATTTATTTGCACAGCAAACGCTATTCTTATCGACTCGTTTACACTAATCCCGTCGGTGTGGAAGTTTTCCTGCCTGCCACACTATACAGATGAATTGGCGATTGTAGAATTTTGAGAGTAGATCCTTACGCTGCTGCTGCCCGTCCTCTCTACCAGTGATTATGTCTATTGTCTGAGAGAAAATGTTTGTTTCAAGATTCTCTTAAAAAGGTTCGATTTGTTTAACACAGTAGTTTCAGATTGAAATAACAAAGTCACCACTCCACCAGTGATTGGAAACAACTTCAAGCATATAATTCAAATTTGTTAAATGTAAATTTAAATCTACTGGAATCTAATAGGTATATGTACACACAACTTTTGCTATTTTATAATTTTTCTGAGCTGGTCGAAGTAGGCCTCTAGTATCAGTTCGATGATTTAGTCCGACGATCGGACTGATGATACTACATCAAGCGTATTTGTTCTTCAGCTAGTCTTAATATTGTAATAAGCTTTTGTTTTTTTTTAAGCACATCATCATCATATCAGCCTAAAGACGTCCACTGCTGGTAAAAGGCCTCCCCCAAGCATCTCCACAACGATCGGTTCTGCGCGGCCCGCATCCAGCGGCTTAAGTGTGCTTATTAAGCACACTTGACTTCAATTACAGTGGAAGGTGGAAGCGTACTGACCCGGAAATCGCATCTTATTTGGGGGACTGGCTATCAGAAATCTTTCAACTGGATCACAACCATGGCATTCACATTGCTGTTTGGTGGTAGATTACCAACCAAACCGAGTACTAAACAGGCTGGGGATCGAACCCGCGACCTCCGATTCGTAAACCCTATGTTGTTTTGACATGACCTTTAAATATTTTTTCAGTTAGACTAACGATAGTTTATAACGATATATATATAAAATTATAAATGAGAAAATTTAAATGTTTGTTGCTCAATCACGGCCCGGCAACGGCAATCAGCCGTTGGACGGATTAGGATGCAATTTGGTATACACATAGGTAGATTATACCGTGATATAAGACATAGGATATTTTTTACTCGATAAAGTGGGTATTTCCTGCGGATAAACAAACTTCCGCGATAAACTTATTCCACGAAGGCGAATCCGCGGGCGGAAAGTAGTGAGTTTATAAAAGCATATACAGTATCCCACAAATTAATTTTAATAGTGTCTGCGGCAGTTAACATGTTAAGACTTCAAATTAATAATGAATTTAAATAACGTTTTTTGTAGTTTGATTTATTTTTTACCCTTGAGTATATACAAGGACTAACACTTACGATTATACATTGTCATGAATATCAATACGAGTATTAGCTTACAAAAAAAAAAAACAATTTATTAACAACATGTATGTACAGCTATCATAGAAAACTAGTAACACCCAACACCATTTATACTTAATTGATGTGCTGTCACTGTCCAAGAAATAAGGAGCAAATGCAAAAAACATTAAAACTTTGTATGCGCTCCAACGAAGGAACTCATTAAAAACATGGAAGTACAATCAGATACCGCTAAATCCCTTTAATCTATATACAGGGCGTCCCACGGCTATGCCACATGGAGGGAAAGTACCTTGAATTTTGTAGATGGAACATTTTACTGAAAGAAGACATTATTTTAATTTAAAAAACAATTTAAACTGCATTCATAGATTTTTAAATAAGTACATGGTTGAACCGGGAGTCGAACCCTTTATTTATAAAAAAAAAATTACCATGTAACTTTATCATACCGATCGAAAGGCTTCATCATAAGGATAATTTTTTGCTAAATAACATAGTGTCAGAAATAAAAGGAAGACCATGAATTTTAACATTTTTAATACAAAATTAATCAAATTTATCAAATGCTCAAAATGAGTCCCATCCTGTTCAATACAAAGTCGCACTCTTTTGATTATTTCGCTCCCTGTCGATTTTTTGATCATGTTGTGGTGGATATTTAGAATAATACGTCGAAGTTCAGTTTGTAGCTCGTGGACACTTTGACACTGGTTCTTGTAAAGTAAATTTTTTACATAACCACATAAAAAAAATCTAACGGGGTTAGATCTGGGGATCTCGGCGGCCATTTTTTCGTCCATTTGTCCCGATCCAGGAAAGAAAATGTTCATTGAGATAGTCCTACTTACTAATTACGTATCTCTTTATCATTTTATCATGAACTTAAATTATAATAGGGAAATGATGCATACTTCTCGAGTGGGTAATTAGTATTAGTAATGATAATGTCAGTTGTATGTCCTTACGGCAATGTCAGCTTTTCATTTTTCTGAACAAAATTGAACATCTAATGTTAAAATTCATGGTCTTCCTTTTATTTCTGACAATATGTTATTTAGCAAAAAATAATCCTTATGATGAAGCCTTTCGATCGGTATGATAAAGTTACATGGTAATTTTTTTTTATAAATAAATGGTTCGATTCCCGATTCAACCATGTACTTATTTAAAAATCTATGAATGCAGTTTAAATTGTTTTTTAAATTAAAATAATGTCTTCTTTCAGTAAAATGTTCCATCTACAAAATTCAAGGTACTTTCCCTCCATGTGGCATAGCCGTGGGACGCTCTGTATATACAGGGCGTCCCAAAGTTATGGGACATGAAGGGGAAGTACCTTAAATATCGTAGATAGTGAATTTTGCTCAAAGAAGACTTTATGTTATTTTTAAAAGTTAGTAATTCTGCATTCATAGATTTTCTAAAAATTATTTGCTTCGGCTGGGAATCGAACCGACTCAAATGTGAAAAAAAAAACACCCTACTTTTATGATGCCAATCGAAAGAATAGCTAAAAAATAATAACTCTGCCTAAGTAACATAGTATTTTAAAAGAAAGGAACAACGTGAAATTAATCATTTTAATCAAATAAAAAACATACATGAAACTGCCGTAGTCAATTAAGTAGGTATTTTTTTGTAAATTAATTAATTAAATGCTCAAAATGTGATCCCTCTTGTCTTACGCAAATCGCCAATCTTTTAATGAGCCCGCTGCCTGTTGATTTTCTAATCATTTTATGGTGAACACTCGATGTGATATGGCACAATTCTGTTTGCAACTCGCCTACGTTCTCGTATCGCTTTTTGTATAGCATATCTTTCACGTATCCCCAAAAGAAGAAATCACTTTAGCAATAAATAACTTTCTTGAAATTTGACTCAATCATTTTATGTTGTTCCTTTCTTTTAAAATACTATGTTACTTAGGCAGAGTTATTATTTTTTAGCTATTCTTTCGATTGGCATCATAAAAGTAGGGTGTTTTTTTTTTCACATTTAAGTCGGTTCGATTCCCAGCCGAAGCAAGTAATTTTTAGAAAATCTATGAATGCAGAATTACTAACTTTTAAAAATAACATAAAGTCTTCTTTGAGCAAAATTCACTATCTACAATATTTAAGGTACTTCCCCTTCATGTCCCATAACTTTGGGACGCCCTGTATAGTCAATCATGTCAGTCAAACAATCACAAACAAAAATAATGTACTAAGACTTTTTTATCACTAGCCGCACAAATAGATTAAGTCAGTAAGAGGTACGATGGGACTGGCGTATACCCTTTGTATAAAAGTCCCTAAATGAAAATTAGAGAAAAAAAAAAAAAATAATAATCACTAGCCGAGAGCATTTCACACATTCATGCCCGATGATGATAAAATTCTCTTATAGAGCATTACAATGAAATATTACTCGTTTTTGATAAAGTATTACATTATTTTAAGGCATAGCCAGTACAGTGCTGACCCTGGTTAGTGAAAAAAAAAGCCCAGCGACAATTATTGCTCAGTTTTACATAGATCTTGCTATAATATGCGACATTATTATCGTAGGTCTTTAGACAGAAGAGCTATATACCAACATTTGTCCATAACATACCTACAGATCAACCCATAGGACATGTTTTTAAATAAGCATTTTGTATTCTCTGTTTTGTTTAAAAGATTAACACAATTGTCTTATTTGTATTAATTGTATAAGTTTGCATCAGAAATTGTCACAAGCATTGAAGTCCATTCACATTGAATTAGACAATCAGAGGTCTGCAATGGAATGCAGCTTATTTACATGAAAATTATAAATATAACCTATAATAATAAATTAAGTACAAAGTATCCAGGAATGTTTCAATTATTGTTCAATCTAAATTATAACCATAGGAATAGAATATTCTTTTACAACATTTATTAATAAAGATTTGGACTCTGAATGAATACAAAATTGTATCTTTAAAGACCACATTGATATAAGTATATGAAAGTAAGCGACATATTAGTAAGATTTTTAGCACAAAAGGCCCAGACTGCCCAGTTTAAATTCCCCTTTATTCAATATTATTACCCTTTTTCATTATCATTATTTCATAAACAGAGTACACACCAATATAGCTATGTTTCACTTCATGAAAGCATAGATTTTTTTCACTGGGGCGTTTCTGGCAGTATCATGTCAATTTCAACTAGAAATTTAAGATACAACTGAATCTCAAACAGTATAACGTAAACTACACAAATGCTTCTTAACTTTGAGTTCCAAATGAAACTGTCAATTCAATGTTGTTGACATTCAAAGTGACAGAACGATGTTTAAGGAACTCCTAAACTTAGGAAGCATTTGAGTATTCAGGCGTTAAATCAACTCAAAAACGATAAAAAGACTTATTGCCTTTTATATTTCTATCCCTGGAACTATACACAATCCACATTATTCAAGCTGGTTCAGTACTGTAGATATGGCCTTAAAAACAGAAATGCCGAATATAAAATTTTAACAGACAGATTCTACCTTTGGAGGTTAGTTTCCTGTTGGTCATGTTGCAATGCGTACACAGCTATATTAGCGTGCATAACGTACCAGGGGCGTCACAGACATTTGCATCTGTGTCAAGCACTCACGGAGCATTCTCACGGTTTAAGCATGCTATGCAAATGTGAAAACGATATGCATGATCACGTTTTTGGTTAATTGACGCGTAGATATTGAACATAAGGCTGTGCAAATTATGCTACAATAAATACATCCTCATATGATAATAAGTTGCGGATTTTATGGTTTATAAAGTGCTATCAACGTCTGCAAATGTACCGTACCCACATCTGTAACACTATGGTTTATACACACAACTCAGTCATTGATCATAACATACAGTCACAAGCTATTATCTTTGCAGCAGTGGCCTGGCATTTGTGTATTTATCCGGCATTGTTGTTATATTACATTACAGCAGTCAAAATTGTTGTAACCATGTGATTTATAAAAAGTTATATATTTTATGGATAGATAATTAAATTTCCAAAATGATTTAAACACTGTTAACTTAGACTAGAGGTTTACGAAGCCCACATATAGAAGTAAATGTCTTGCCAGTGGCTAAGGTACTGTACGATGGGACCACTTATAAATGAAAGGATGGGTAGTTTGTTTGTAGTTGACTTTAGAGCATTTTCTATGACACCTTTCGAGTAACCGTTGTACATCGGACTTCTTAACAGGTACAACACTAGCCCTAATTTCCGTCGGCTAATTTCTAATCTCTGGTCATAAGACAAGTTATTCATGTGTCTGTTGAACAGCTTCAAGCTGGCTAAATCGATTCCGAGGGCAACCACCCATTGTTTCCATGCCTTCGTCCCGAACACACGCATTGCAACCAAATGTATCAGAGGCTTCAATATATGAAGTGATTCAGCATATAAAAGATCATTTATTTTAATGCCAGAGCTAGAGCTTTCATCTTTCACCCGAACAGGCTGCCAATCACGGAAGGCGACTGGTGGAGCACCATCAACCCTGCGTATAACTCGGCCCGACCTCTGAAGTTTGAAGAATGCATTGGAATTTTCATCTGCTTCTTTACCCTCGGTGAACTTCCTTCGCTGTAGCGCAGCTATGGGCGGGTGGGCGATGGGAACCTCCTTGAAACGATAGAGAAGAATTAGTGCCGAGGAGCATTTGAAGATTTGTAGTAAGCTAACGGCAGTCCACTTTCCACGTGACCCCCAACGTCTCTTGACCACGAGCTCGACGAAGACCTCGCAATAGTGGATAATTGTTAACCACAGCTTGAGTTGCTCCCTTAGGCCATAGTATTGCACTTCGTTGCCGTACGCCTCGCGTATCAGCTTGTCGTTGAATAGCGAAAGAAGCTTGGACAGAGAGTACACGAGCTCCGATACGATTGGCGACTTATTGATCTTACCCGCGACGAAGTATGAAGACCACGTCGCCACCGTTTCCACATCTGTCACCACGTTCGGGTTTGCGATCACCCACCTCTTGTACGCAGCGAGTATCTCTTTTAGCGACGATTTCTTATCCATTTTGTAAGCAATGTAAACAAACTCCAAAGGGCAAATTGAAAAACTCCAAAGTTCAAATAGAGAAATAGATATCGCGTTTTCACTGTGGGCCTCTCACTTTCCTTGCAATACATAAGTACCTTTTTAAAAAGTACTTTGCCGTGAGGTTCCAGCGAATGCCGGAATTTACTGTCTTTAGCTACGATTAGTACAAACTACCAGTCAATGAACGGTATGAACACAAACAAAGTGGAAATTGCACAGCCGGATTGTGCAGTGCAATGGTTTTTTTATTTTAGTTTTCTTTTCTCCTCTAGGAGAAGGCAAAGGGATCTAGCCCATAACAGCCATGTCTTATTTCTCTTATTTCTTCAGTTTGTAAGTCAGTCTCAGTCAAAACAAGTAATTCGTCGTATACTTGGCGTATACCGAGTCTAGTCACGGTCAAGTCATTCTTCAGTAAAGTGGCAGAATGCTTTACAAAAGATTTTGGCGGCTTCTTGAGGGAACCCGAAAGCTCCGTTACGCACTTTAATTTACACTTTAATTTACACTTGTACACCATCACTAACGTTTGCTGCAAAATATTCTGCCATTATTAAGCTTCAAAAGTAAGAATGCACAAATTATAAGAATTATAAAGAAAAATGCTACTTCACTCGCCGAGTTCCCGCCAAAAAGCCGCAGTGGAATGAATGAATGAATGAATGAACAAAAATATAAAGATGACGTTGCAGGCAGATAAGTTCATTACAAGTTCATTCATATAGTATTCTCTGTCTACGACTGCAGTACACAATTCGGCGAACCAATCAAAACGTTCAAAAGGATTTTCTATTGCAGGGATTAACCAACCAACCAAGACTACAGAAGGAAAATCTTGCCATAATGTATTATCTTTTTTTGTAGGGTACTTAGCCAGTGTTTTCCCGTTTTACTGAAATGAGTTTGACATTTGTGATTCTAATGAGATTTATTCAAAGCGGTCTTCTTAGACAATTCCGTTTCTGGTAGTAATATATTGTTTTATTCATTTATTATCCTTCGCCTGTCTAACAAGTTAAAATACGAAAAATGTCTATGGAAAGCTTAAATTAGAAAAGGTATTTTTTTTCTCTCCTAAGAGGTTTGTTTTCTTACTAGAATGTTATGTTACAGAATTAATATAGTACTGTTATGTACAGGTTTTGTGAGTTCCTAATTTTTTATTATTTAGTTTAGTGCCATGATATCGGATAATGACTCTGTTGCCAAAGCCGGTAAATAAATTAAGAAAAAAAAAAAAGTTTGGAAAGGCAAAAAGTTGTTTATCCTGTGGTCAGTTTCGTTCAACGAAGCAATGGTTGCGGAAGAAGAGGGAGTGTTTTTCATTTTAATATAAATTGCAGGTCAGTATTATTTTTAATAACTATTCTTGTGTAATAAAATATAGGCTTTACGGATGTGTGTTCACATAGTTCAGTTTTGTTATATTACAAAGTTCGGTGTTACGATTGTCATTTTTGGCTTTAACGCAACGGGAATGGAAACTACGATTTGTGCAGGAAACTTAGTTTTAGTTCCACAGTGCGGAAACCTCCTCCTGTGAGGACCTAAGGACCGACGTGGTCGAGTGGGTGTTGACTAGTCGACTCGTCTATTGTCAGAATTGGTGCTGTGAGTAGTTGTGTTTTTCTAAATTTACACCGCGTACGTTCACCTATTAATGTGTAACACTTTTGATATTTCGAGTGTGCTGAATACGAATTTAGCGTAATTCAAATTGAATTCAATTTACAAAAGTTCCAGTTAAAGTTGGTAACAGTATACTAAATCGTCGTATTGCGTTCCGTTAGGCGAGGGCGGACGTATTTTGCATATAACTTAGGTTGCTGATATCTCCAGCCCTAAATCATAAATATTTATGCCTAAAATTTACGCCAATGGAATTATTTAAAACTTATGGTAAAGTTATTGTCATAGTAAAACTTTGTGACATAGGTGCCTTTGGTGTTGTTATCAAACAATATTTTTACGTACCTAATAAATAATCGTTGTTTATATTCGTTTGGTTCTGTTAAATCATTCTGTTGAAATGTTGACTCACAGTTGATCCTATGCAAAATTCATAATGTGCAGTCCACTCTTGTACAGGCACCTACACATGTGATGTGGTGAGATAATTACCTATTATGCTAAATTGATAAAGCAAATAAAATCACCATAGAGTCTGGGGCAAATTCTATATAGGACTCTATTTTACTCCCACGGAAATAATTTCGTTATTAGAATTACCTATTTCAAATGCGTGTATCTGCAACTTTATTCAACATGAAATAGAGGTAAAGTTTTACTATTATGTTTGTTTTACAATGGACTTTATTATCTTATAAAGAACAGTTATTTACTTATGTGTAGGTATATGCACTGACCGATCGTTGTAAAGATCTTTGGGGAAAGCCTTGTCCAGCAGTGGACGTCTTTCGGCTAATGATGATGATGATATGCACTACATTTGACGCTTGATAAATTCAGCATGACTAATATTTTTACTTACATTTATCAAATATCACACAGCCAAATCAAACTCTTCTTCATTGGGTTGAGATTGAAACATGTGGTCTTAGGCCTACCATACCCTAAATTGAAACATGTGGACTTAGACCATCCGTACCCTAAATTGAAACATGTGGAGTTAGGCCATCTATACCCTAAATTTCACATACCTATTGAGGCTGAACTGGAGCTCTATTAACCTTAACATGCATTAACTGTGTCTATAAATAAGGTATATTGATGGAAAACCTGGGGATAGATCTGCTGCCAGCAGAAGTCTAGCAGATGGTTTACAAATACATAAGTTAAAATAAACCTCACTTTTAAGAAATCTCGAAAGTTTCTGCGCTATGTTGAAATAAACATACACATGGCACACATACAATGCTCCACATAGTGATGTCAGGTAGAATAGGCAGTCTGCCAAATGCTTTGGTGAGTCCTCTGACTCCATTACTCATTATTATATTTCGGACTTTATCTCTAATGCAGAATAACATTATGACTACCATTTTGGTGTCTCTGTAAAAACTCCCCAGATTAATCGAAAAGTAATTGTTTATACACGAGTTCCATCGAAATCTTTCCAGATGTTAATGATTTAGCAATAAGTGTATTTTTTCCTTTTTTATCATTTAAATTCGACCTGGGGTTCTAGGCCTATAATGGAGCTTTTTCAATGTTTTGTTTTTACCATTCTTTTTAAGAAAGTAATAAATCAAAAGTGACATTTCATATATTTCTATATGTAAATCTCTTTTCCCATTAGTGGAATTTGATAGTTAAAGCTTTGCTCGTAACGGACAGTTGATGATGAAGATCTTTACTATTGAAGTCAGACAATTAAGGGTGTTGAAGTTTAAACCATATTCCACTCTGTCTAAGTCCATGCTCTGTCTACGACATTTCACTTCTTATGTTGTGACAATTGGCTGTCAATAAATTGACCACAGGATATGACAGGTTTTTAATTTGTTATCTGTGAGATTAATTATATAGAACAAGTGAAACTAGAACGTCTGTTCACAACAAAGTTATTTGTTATTTGTATAAATACGTATTAATTATGATCTATCAGAATTATTCCAGCTAATTATATTTATCAATTGTGTGCATAATCTATCTTATCAATTCCACCCGTTATACATACAGTATGAATGATATATCCATATATACTCTATCGAAATAAATGCCTAAAGTTTCAAGTATGGCAAGATAATGTCAGCTAAAACATCATCTTTCATTTATCTATCACTGAATCAGAGGCCTGATTGCAATCAGAGATATTTGCTATTAGGGTTATCAGACCAAAAAAATATTTTGGTGACTAAATTAACATTCTTTTCAGTTTTATTTGGTTATAGCTTCCTTCATAGAAAAATTAGACAAGATGTTTTGGTTCGCATCGTTTTCCATAACAGCTAAATTTATTGTTCAAGAGTTCATTCATCGTTGTTTTCTTTTTTTTCTAATTTTGATTTACAATTTACAAAGAGTACACGCAGGTTCCATCGTACCTGTTACTGACTTATTCTATTTAAAACTAATTCTAGCGAGACACCGATGACTTCACAAAGTAATCGTTGTTAAAGAGTACTTGTTCTTAATAAAATAACAGCTTTCAAAGTGAAAATGAAAAACGATGCAGGATAAGTCACAGGAAGAAATTATATCTTCCAAGCCGAATTTAGTACGAAGGAAGGTACCTAGATAAAAGTTTTTCTGTGATCAAAGGGAAACATTTTAAAATATTGTAGTGAGACTTTGTTGACTAAATAACATACCTAATCTTACAACAATATAGCTCAACATATAGATGCAAAACGATTGCAAATGGGGTGCGAATAGTTCCGAGCGCACTTCCCGGACGTCTTTCGTGCTTTCGGTATTCTGACTCCATATTAGTTTGAGGGCTAAGTGCGGTGCGTTCGCAGAAAAATCCGAGCCCATATACTAGTGCAGTTTTACGTAAATAGCCTACGTTGCCAATGATGGAGCACAGCCTCTTGTCATTAGGATGGGTTAGGATAGGCTTGCCAGTTGACGGATATGCAGGAGACTAGAAATTGATAATAAAGACATGATCAAAAAAAGCGGGACTTATGTAAATATGCCCAATACGACACCGTTGCACGTGCGTATTGCATTGCTCTTACTTTATTAAGTTTGTCATAAAGAGGGACAATTAGAATTTGATGCTTTTGCCATCGGACTCACTAAAAAGAAGCGTCTGCAGACATTATTTGAGTCTTGAAAACGGGACTGTTGGCTACTTAGGAAGTTACGGCTATATGTTATTTCGTATTATCTGTAGCTTTATATAATTACTATTAATGACTTCTCCACATCCAATGGCAAATACAAAGTACCTTCATAACATTACAATATTCCATTCCTTGTATTTTACCAGTATTTACAAATATATGCATGTGTATCACAACGGGCCATAATCAACTACGCTTGCTCAGTTATTGACGTGATTGTCTATAAATTGTTTGCATCAATCACCACCTTTGGACAAGCCGCGATAAAGTGCTAAATCTTTGTTCAAACATCTCGCAAACACCAGCTTTTCGAAAATGACAGACCGTTTTCAAATCGATTAACAGCCACAGATAACTATCAAACCTATGAAACCTTTCCTTTTGCTTTGGCGTTTAAAAATAGGTGATGGCCATTCGAAATTGGAAAGAAGTTTGGCATTAGTAGCTATTGGTACCTCCGATTATTGTGATATAAAACAGGCATATTACGCGCGATTTTTACGACTCATGTCAATCGCTCGGGGAGATTTATTGACGTTAAATTGTTAAATGTTTTAGCCGCTCTAGGTAGACTCTTCTGCGCGTTGAGGGTCGCGGTAATATATATTTTGAATGGGCTAGATCTCCATGTAAAATTACAATACGTTGTATACCACGTAAACTTTGCGTTTCATCGCTATATTTAGTACCACGTAAGCTCACTAGAAGTACATTAGTACTATATTAATCCTGTGCTAGAAGTATAAGGGGATAAATGTCTAAGCGAGCTAAACGGTGAATTTTTAGTGACTTTAACGTGAGACGGCTGATGATTTGTTTTCTCAAGTACGAGTTGAGGAATATTATAGAAAGAGGCACATATATATTTAATTATTATACACTATAATAATTGAAACGCTGAAACAGTGACAATACAATCTAATTTCGTTTATCACCATACAATCTGTCTTAACTAATATCATACATGTGAAAGTTTGGATGTTTGTTTGTAGCTTAATCACGGCGAAGCGGATGAACCGATTTGGGTGAATTTTGTTATATACATAGGTAGAATATTAAGAATACATTTCGGGGAGCGTGCGTTGGAATTACATAATCTTATTCCACCGTCACCCTTCCATCTTCGGACCACTAGGCGTGGGGAGGGATTCCACCCGTATATAGTCAATATACCGAACATTCGCACTAAGAAGTTCGATTCTTCATTCATCATCCGAACAGCCAAGGCATGGAACTCCCTTCCGGCGTCAGTCTTTCCTGAATCCTACAACCTTGGGATCTTCAAGAGCAGAGTGAATAGGCATTTACTGAGATCGCGTGCTTCATCTCCGACCACATCGTCACTTTCCATCAGGTGAGATTGTGGTCAAACGCGAATCCAGTTAATCATAAAAAAAAAAAAAAAAAAAAACAGGATATTGTTTATCCCGATAAAGGTAATCCACGCAGAAAGCTAGTTATACATAAAGTAGTACACTGCATTTGCTGTCATCTGTTAGGGAGTCCCGGTCTCCCACTGCCATTTCAACATTGTAATGAGTTTGAAAAGGAACCAACCCAAGAGTATTCTTCTTTAAATTTAAAGAAGAACCAAGCAAATCGGTCACGATGTCTCGAGGGCTCGATTCTTGAAGCTCGATTAGTACCGGCTCGAGTACCGTGGCGCGTAATCCACTTCTCGAGTATACGGCGAAAATCTATGGTGGTTTAAGGTTGTTTATACCAAAAAGCAGCAACGTCAAAGGTTCTTTATATGGACGTGGTGCCTCACCATTATGGAAACCCCTCTTCCTGATTTCTCCGCATCTCGTTACACCCGACCGAAGACTTTTCTAAGACTTCATATGGGCGAGGCGATTCCTCAATGCGTTACGGAGGAATTTTCCACCATAGCTCTACCGTGGCTTTGAATAGATTTAGAGTGGCTCGGTGTTTCAGATAAATCTGTGTGTAATGTGACGGGAGGCTGATGTCTAGAGTTTGTTTTTCGATAGAGCAGGCTGTTCGGGGAATCCACTAATTGAATCCAAGAGCCAAGTGCATAAAGTTTAGCGTGTGACGTCTACACAAACGCGCTTTGTTTTCATACATTGAATTGATTTCGCTTATGTAAAAGCAAATCAGGGTTAACTAGGGTTGATTGACGCAAAACACAACACACTTGTTTGAAAAGTGGCGACACAAGTACCCGTACCTACTAATTTACAATGACAATACACGAAACGCTTCTTTTTAATAATAAATTAATAAGTTCACAGTAAAATCATTGTCACCCTACGGTTTTGTTAATCCCCACGAATGCTAAGACCCTCTTTGAAAACACCAACTTTCATATTATTAGAATTATAGCATAGCTCTTCGAGGGTTAAA
Source organism: Oegoconia quadripuncta (assembly GCA_949316235.1). Lineage (NCBI taxonomy): Eukaryota > Metazoa > Arthropoda > Insecta > Lepidoptera > Autostichidae > Oegoconia > Oegoconia quadripuncta. The sequence goes on along the minus strand of OX438742.1, from coordinate 4,156,914 downwards.
ATTTTACTCAAGGCTAAAACCTAAGTGCTTGTCTGTTGAACGATAAATATGGATGACGTATCTAATTTAGGGGTCCGTAAATTTCGTCTTTCCGTTCTCATCAGATTTTCGCCAAATTCATTCGAGATCCGTTTCAAACAAAAATGTTTTAGAGAAATCTAGGAGATTATCGAATTAATGATTAGGTATATCAACCTAAATTAACGTTCTATTGAACTTGATAACTATGTAAAAAAACCGCCATATTGAAATAGTCTTTGACTGATGAATTTTCTAGTAATGGTCAAGACTCTTACTTACCTACTCTTTCACTTAAAAATCAATAAACAAGTAGGTACGAGAGAGATAAAAGATAGCAAGTACCATAGAATGACACTTTAGTTGAAAAGATAGTGTTAAAACGTAAATATTTTCGAAACGGCTTAATTTCCATTGAACATGGCTAAGAACTTACCTCCGGATGTCATTAAAATAGAAGACCCTCGACCGACTATGATATCACCGAAAAATTAGTTAAAGGCTAAATGCCTTCGAAAATATTGAATTGATAATAATAGCATACATTTATTCGTCGACTATGACACAATAATAATAAGCATGCAACAATGAAACCTCGGTCTCTCCCAATTGCTGCACCCTAAGGGGTACACATGTGATACTAATATTACGTAAACTTAAGACCATAAAAACCCATGTCAAAGCAATAAATTGATTGATTGAAAAGGCTTGACCGATTTGAACCTGTCCCTCGTATACCGTCAAGCACAAATCACCAATTGTTTTACGTCAAATGTTAGAAAACCAATCGAATTGATAACCGTCCGTGGAAGTCCGTTAAATATCACGTATTTCCCAGCGGCCATTGCTATAAATAAATGATCACCGTTTGGCTCACCCCGTAAGTACTCAAACGAGTTTTAAACCCCTTTTAAAACACCCCATCGTCTGCGAAGGGGGTAGTGCATTTACAAAGTACAATCACAGCCGGAAATAAAAATGGGAAAGAGAGTTAGCACTTCTTTGTCGTCGTGATGAATTCTCTTTCGCCGGCTAATCTCGAAGCGTTATATTCTCGCCGAGAAAAATGTGAGCGAGCTACATTGTTCTCGCTTTGTACTGTAGTATGTGTTTTGCGCCCGGGTTGCATGCAGTCTACGACAAAGACGACCTCATCCGTGCCTCGACTGGCTCAAAGGAAAACGGACTTGTTTTATACAATCTCGCGTTAGCACCTGGATAGGCTTTACCTCGCACATTAATGGGGTCACTAGACGTGCGATTTAAAACATTTTAATGAAATCCTGTCAAATTAGGAAAGTCAGTGGGATGTTCGTGAATGGACTAAGGGTGGGTTTATCATTAAATAGATGATTATATGGGATGAATGTCGTTGATGATTTTCGGTAAACTTTTGCTACCCTCTAAGTCTACCAATGTATGGCCGTGTAACAAGAACTATGCTCACCACTCCACTATGATTCGATGTTTGCGAGAATACAATGAAGAATTTTCGGATTTGGACATTTTTCATCTGAGTCGTAATCAGTTCAAATCAGCAGTATTGAAAGCACTGACATAGTTTAGGTAATTGTGTACACATACACTCAACTCATATACACACATACACTCGCACATATTACTCCATACATTTTCCCTCTTCCTTACACCCACAAACACAACAATTTGATGTCTCGATAGATAAGGTAACAAAATAAGCTATGACATAAACTTACTCAGATCTATTTTGGCTTCTAAATATTTTAAATTTATAACTTTTATTTTAAACTTGTAATTATGGCTGTGATTTCAAATAAATCATTAATTAATTAATTAATTAACTTCCTAAAATCTTAAAGTTCCTGATTTTTTGTAGAACCAGTACCAATTACTAATTACTATTAAATTAAAGTTAGC